>SDWI01000982.1:180573-195889 GCA_009193005.1 Lamellibrachia luymesi | reverse complement strand
AGCAACAGGACGTCACGCACTAGGCGTGTTTACACAGTCACCAGTAAAGATTTAAAGCGGTTGAGTAGATTTTACAGGAAAAACAAGGGGTACGGTCTTTGACGCTAACAACAGGGAGCCATCCACTCGGGGCCTGATTGTTTGTTCAACGACCGAAGAGCTCGGTTGGAGTAGTAGAGTGGGCAAGACGCAGCCGGGCAGCGAGACAAGGCAAACTAAAGCCGTTTAATTGACAAATTTATTTTTTCTGCAGTCATATATGTTTATACAATGACGCCAAATTAACCAATACATTAATGAATGACGAAAGTGTACGGACCTACATATATAAATGATGTAAACTATAAGACGAGTTGTGCACCTTTTACTAACTAAGTATTGCTTCAGTAATTGTGATGCTGAAAATGTGATTTCTCATAAAAACAAATTCCAGTATTTCAGTTACAACGCCTGCCTAATGTCGTGATAATAACGTTATGCGTGAACTTTTCGTTTTTACAGAGGGAGTGTTGCTTGTCCTCGAATAACAATTTGAAAATATAATTAATTCGTACATGCAAAAGACGTGGAGCAGGGGCGCGTATCATCTACGTTCGAACCCGGTGGAGGGGCGAAAGTGTTTTTTATGGGCGAAAGTTTTTTTTCTTCAGCAATACAACTACAACAAAACTACAATTGACGAATAACAAGTACCAACATCCACGTGGCGCCTAACACAGGTTACACAGTATACACTTCGTCCCAGTTGCCACTGGTTCACGCTTCATACCCAAAAAAAAACATGCATATCAACTTGTGATGATCAAAATGATGGATATTATTAACCAATTGACATCGCCCCGCGCAAATTCGGCTGCCTTGCTCCTAGTCGTCCCGCACATCTCTCTACCCCTCACATACAGCCCATCAATGTTTTAATTGCAGTGGCAAGTGGACAACTCACAATGAAGCTGCAGAATGTTCTGAAGGCAGTCTACGTTCTCCCCAAAACACCTAGATTTTTTAGATTATGTGCAACGACTGTTATGTTAACCATGTATCGTCTAACCGTGGAGGCCACTAGCGACTGTAGCCGATTTGAGACATTAACATTAAAAAAGTTCGCTACCAATAACTATGACTTTGTCATAACATTATCAAAACAAATACATAACGAAACACGTTGTACGCATGTGCATATGGTTGCATCCGGTGGTAACAGTCTTTATTTTCTGTAAGACGTCTTGCATACCATTGAGCTCCAGTTCGCCTTTACTGAAATAATGGAAGCAATGGTCTTCTTGGCCAACTCTGCGAGGTGATCAAAGTGGCATTATGAGATACACTTTAATTAGATTTGACAACGTGTTGAACATTTGTGGCCTATTTGCCAGCAGGTGAAGTCCGCTTTGCCACATCAGACTTTGGTAGCCCAGAAAGCATCGAGGCCCTACATGGTCTATCGGCTGCAGGTCTGCGTCGATGGCCATAGCAAACTCTAGTTGGAACTCGTGTTTTCCATTGTGCCCCATTGTGTACAAGTGCAAGTTGCACGTGCGACATTTGCGATGGGATATTGTGCGTTGTTTACGTGTATGATTCCTGTGTAATAAGTCTAATCAATCAATAATAGCTAATCATAATGTTTTTATTGCAGTGGCAAGTGGACAACTCACAGTGAAACCGCAAAATGTTGTTGGAAAGGTTGGAAGCAGTGTCTCTCTGGCCTGTGCTACAGATTCTGGAGTCGTTCTCAAGTGGGATGAGTACATTACAAATCCAGCAGATGCACAAACAATAGTCAGTGGTAGCAATTTCATAATACCAGGAACCACGAAGTATGGACTGCTTACAACGCCAGCAGGAAACTATCACCTGACAGTGAATTCACTTACATTACAAGATGCTGGAAGACACGCCTGCAAGTATTCAACGAATTCAAATATTGCTGCAAGAACTGAAGTCATTATATTTGATGAGACAATTTCATAATGTGTAGCATCTAAAAAAGAAAAATTAAACGCTTTCTAAAATGTAATAAACCACAATCTATCATACAGACGATTTATTGCAGTTACTGCTCTTGGGATAGCGCATAACCAAAACCTTTGAATTAATGTTTGATATAAAAATTTGCAAGGCAATGGCTTAAATATAAATTTTTTTGGATAGATGTGGTTTGAATTAATGTTTGATATATAAATTTGCAAGGCAATGGCTCAAATTTAGATTTTTTTGTATAGATGCATCTGCAAGAATTCAACGAATTCATATATTGCTGCATGTGCAGAAGTCATTATATTTTGTGAGACAATTTCATATTGTTTAGGCTTTAGCATTTCCAGAATATTTAACACTTTCGTTAAATAAAAAACATGCTATCCTACAAAAGCATCACTTAGTGTTATTGCACTGCCATTGACTGCTCGTGAGAGAAAGTAGTATATGATAATTTGAGCCTCAAATGTAAATTTAATAATTGTGAATGACTTTTGAGAATCAATATAAATTGTATAACGTTTTGGAAACAAATTTGCATGTCAAAAATGCTACAAAACAGAAAAGTGTAAATTACAAACTATAATTTAAATAATTACAGAACACAGCAAGGTAAGGTTATTTTGCAATACAAATAGGGGAAGGCAGTTTTAGTTGAAATACTGCCATTACTGGTTTAGTTGAACCACCTATGTTTCCCGGGAAATTACAGCAGCGACAGTTACATGGTACCACCCAGTGATTGAGCATACGATTGACGTATAATAGGTTACATTTGTCACAACGNTCAGATCCCATATGTAAGAACAACGTAACAAACAATGAGGCGGTAGAAGGAGACTACATCAAGTACAGCTGTGAGGTGACGTACAAGGGAAAGTGGGCCCCAGTGATGGAGTGGAAGTACAACGATGCAGTGGTACAAGCCACCGATGAAACGACAGGGAACACAGTGAAATACACATTTGTCACTGAGTTGACACCCGCACACAATGGACAGAACTTTGCTTGTCGGACGTACTTTGATCAACCAAAGCCTGAGAATGTTCAAGTGAAACACTCTGACAACAAACCTATAACTGACAATGTGCATACTGACTTTACATCACAACTCACTGTTTATTGTAAGTATTGGTTGCATCATATTTGTTATTGAGTTATTTGTGCACAGTGCTTGATTTTATATATGTATCGACTCTTGCTGGATATTCAAACCCAAGTATGTGACTATGCTACTACTAGTAGTAACTACTCATAGTTGTCACACTGCATAGAAAGGAAATATAATTTAATTGGGCAGACTAATACTAATAGTACTTTTTTGTAATCACTGTTTGTTTATCTTCTGTACATGTAAAATCCAGCCAAACTGTATACATTTTGTTTGCAACACAATGATGGTGTGGCTTTGTAGAATGAAGTCTTCACCTGTACTATATTTCCTTTGCAGATGGTCCACGGTCACTGATGGTGACACCCATTAAAGAGTCTTATTATCCTGGTGATGAAGTAAAAGTAACTGCTGACAGTAATCCTTCCTTGACGACCTACACGTGGGTGAAAACAGCAACAAATCAAACTCTAGGAACAGGACACACCATCGTGATCCCGGCAGATATGCTCGGAAGTCAGTTACTCACAGTTACCGTGTGCAACTCCATCCCAATTCCACCTGAAAACACTATCTGCAAAAACAAGAAATTGAATATCACAGTGATACGTAAGTGAAATGAATTACTATTATTTGAGCACCATGTAGAACAGAACTTTGCATGTCGAATCTGCTTTGATCAACCTAGGAAGGTTCATTTGAAACTCGCTGACAACATACCTATAGCTGACAATGTGCTTACTTAACATACTGTTTATTGTAAGTTTCGATTACTATTTTGTTATTATCACCCTAGAGATCATGTAAAACTAACAGCTGACAGCAAACCGCCCTTGACGACCTACACATGGGTCAATGCAGCAACAAATGAAATACTAAAAACAAAAGATACAATAACAATCACTGAGGATATTTTCGGAAATCAGTTGCTCAAAGTTATTTTGTGCGACACCATCCCAATCCTGTCTGACAACTCCATCTCCAAAGAGCACAAATTGAACATCACCTTGATTCGTAAGTTAATTGAATTATTGGATTATGCCAGCGCCACGTAGGACCTAAACTATTTAGGTTGAAAAATATTAACTTAGACATGCTCTAATGCCTTAGTCAATACTGGGATGCACATAGGAGAATAATGTGATAACTAAATGTACTTCATCTTGTATACAGAATTTATAACCGAGTGTACACTTTTATTACATTGAATCATACAACACACTATCGTACCGCTCCCTATTACAATTTAAAATAGGAAACAGCCAACAGGTAAAAGGGGATTAGTTAAATTGTGTAAAGACCTCAATTCTATACAACGAAATAATTGATAAGACACTTGATCAAGATTTTCAATAACACATGCTTTAATCGGAGTAAAACCTCTTGGTAAACATATAAAATTCCTCTTGTGCACACTCTAAAAAATTAAGATTGAATAATCAATAAAGTATCCTTATGCCACACAATAATTAAGNAATGTACTTCATCTTGTATACAGAATTTATAACCGAGTGTACACTTTTATTACATTGAATCATACAACACCCTATCGTACCGCTCCCTATTACAATTTAAAATAGGAAACAGCCAACAGGTAAAAGGGGATTAGTTAAATTGTGTAAAGACCTCAATTCTATACAACGAAATAATTTATAAGACACTTGATCAAGATTTTCAATAACACATGCTTTAATCGTAGTAAAACCTCTTGGTAAACATATAACATTCCTCTTGTGCACACTCTATAAAATTAAGATTGACTAGTCAATAAAGTATCCTTATGCCACACAATAATTAAGAAAGCACGTGTAACAGCAGGATACTCCAGAATCGAGCACTCAACTTACTGGGCACACCAAAAACGAATGTTCTCTCTCTCTCTCCAGCCTTCTTTATAGGCCTCCCCACTTGGGCGGCAAAGTCTAGTCACATGACTCATTCAAGTAGCACTGCCCTCTGGTGGGGAACATACCTCAGTGCTGTCCTATTGTGTGACTCCATGCAACTATACCCACCTGTGGCTCTACCATAACACTTATTGCAGTGTCATAGCAAGTGTTTGTTGGATGTTTTCACATGTTATCTTTTCATTTGTATATGTTGTAATTTTGCTCAAACTGCTTTGACAAGTTATTTTTTAAAACTTTTTTCTGCATGGTTTATTAATGTACATACTTTCTAACTACTTGCATTGATGCTACTTCTGTTGTGCTTTGCCTTAGGTATTTATAACTGCACTGATTGTGTATGGTTTCCCAGTAACAGACTTGACGGTGGAGGATGACTTCCTACTTACACCTGTGTCTTGTTAACACCGCGAAGCTTTCATTGTGTTGTAGTTTGTCAGGATTCTATTTGGTTTGGTTTCTTTGGATTTTAACCTTGCTTTTCTAATCACTCATTTGCACGCTAGCTTCAGCGCCTCAACACCAGGGGCTTCAGTGGTGGCATTGTGAACCGCACATGTTTTGTGTAACAGGAATCAGAATCAGAATTAGTTTATTGTTGGAGACTCCTATTAAGACTGCAAGCAGTCGTTGGCATAGGATCCACCGTAGAACTGATTAAACGTATACAGTTTCTGAGTGCAACATATATAATAAACAGAGTTCAAAATCCGAAACCATCCTCAAAGTATTGTGTGTACGTGCGTGCGTGCGTGCTTGCGTGCGTGCGTGCGTGCGTGCGTGCGTGCGTGTGTGTGTATTCTACATGTGTGCACAATAACCATGTATCTTATTTATGTGATTTTTTTTTCTTTAGTTGCGCGTGCATATGTAATAGTTCACGATCGCACATTAATTTTTATATTTATTAAACAAATTATACTTTGCCTATTTTACGAAATTGTGTAGACTATGCGTATAGAGTTTATCTTTCACAATTTGGGGAGGTATCTTTTAATGTTATTGGTAGATTGTGTTTTAGAGATCGTTTTGCAAATGAATGTTTAAAACCAAATATGTGAATGTCATGTTGTCTGCGCGTATTGTGGTTATGTATGTTTATGTTTGTAATTAACTGCCAGTGTTGTAGGTATGCAGATAATTTATTATGTATGAATTTATAATAAAATTTAAGTTCTTGCAATGCTGGCATATATTTTACTGTTAACAGATTCAAAGTTTTAAATAGTGGTGAAGTGTGTTCTTTATATTTGCTCTGTGTAATTATCCGTATTACCTTTTTTGAAGCTTATTTATTCTTTCAAATTGAAACCCCCATATTGTCAAGCAGTAATTTATTTGTGGCTCAAGTAATGTATTATAAAGCATGATTTTTATTCTCAAAGGCAGTTCTTATTTAAACATGTTTAGTATCCCGATTATTCTCGCGCATCTGTTTGATATATGTTCAGAGTGTTTCTTCCAATTTAAATGTGTATCCAAAGTCAATCCCATAAAATTTAATTCATTAACTTTTTCTATAATGATATTATTGATTTTAGGAGCGGGTGCTTTTGTATGTTTTCTGTGCATGTGGAAAACCATAAATTAAGATTTACCTATGTTTAATGACCGTTTATTTATTACAAGCCATTCGTTAATTTTGAAGAGTTCTTTATTGATCAGCAAATCGCTATCTGCATGTTGTGCATTTACAAAATTACTCAATGAGCTTAAAAGTGTTGTGTCATCTGCATATGATATAACATTAAACACTTGCCTGGCCTCTGAAAAATCATTAATATATATTATGAATAATAGTTGTCCCAGAATTGAGCCCTGAGGCACACCAGTAGCTGTATGCAGTGTATCAGATGTTATGTCATCATTTTCTACAAGTTGTGTTCTATTTGTTAAATAACTTTTGAATAGTTGCAATTGTACTCATTATGTGCCATGTTTTAATTTATTTAATAGAATCTTATGATTTACGTTGTCGAAAGCTTTCAACAAATCAAGGAATATACTAATGGGTACCTTATGATTGTCTATTTGTGTTATGACTCTGTCTACCAATTCTAGTGCAGGATATTCGGTTGAGTGGGTGTCTCTAAATCCAAATTGATTATTGGCAAAGAGTTTCTTGCTTTTAAAATATGAGGACAAATGATTGGCAAGGATTTTTCCATAACTTTAGAGACAACCGGTAGGAGGGATATTGGTCTGAAAGTATTAATTGTTGCTGGATTTCCTTTTTTAATAATTGGGATAACTTTGGCCACTTTTATTTTATCGGAGAATATCCCTGTATTAAAACATTGCGTTACTAAAAGCGTCAGAAGTTTGCTAATAGTTGGAGCTAGGTTTTTAATAATTTGCTCAAGATCCCATCAGATCCGCTATTATTTTTTGTTGGAAATGTGTCTATTGTTTTTAGTATTGTTTGTTCATTAATATCGTTTAATACAAACTTCTTCAGGTAGTGTTCACAGTTTGTTACCCGAGTAATGTCTAGTTTGTTATTTCAGTGTTGTTTATGTTAATTAGTGTGGGGAAGCTTTTCTGGTTGCCGTTTCTTGAAATTATTTAATTTATTGTTTTCCATGTGTTTCTAATATCGGATTTATATTTAGCAAACGTAGACACAAGGAATTGTTGCTTATCTTTAATATTTTATTGTATGTCTTAATTTTAATATACATTATTTCGTATTCTCTTGAGGTGGGATTTGTTAATTTCATTCTATTGTATAGATTGTCTCTGAATCTTTTTCATCTTAGTAGGCCTGTTGTTATTCATTTAGATTTGTTATGTTTACATTTGTTATATTTCACTAATTTACTCGACATATGCTTATTTTTGCCTTTTCTATTTCGTCATGTATGATAATATAACTTACATTGGGATCTGCGGTCTGACTTTTATCTAGTGTTTGTATAAATCAGCATTACTAATCTCATTTATAAATTAGTTGATAGCTTCATTATTTTGCAAGTGTATTTTAATAAAGTTTGGATTTGGTATTATGGTGAGAGCAATATCCAGTAAAACAAAGTAAGGTTGGTGATCGGATAAATTGTTTAGCAAGATACCGGCAGTGGTAACCTTTGTTGGTTGGTAAACTTTGCAGAACACATTATTTATTAACGTACCACATGGGCGAGAACATCTAGTTGGAAGGGTAATTTGGGGAAACAGGCTATAGGAAATTACTCAAAGTCAAAGAATTCACTACACATTCCATTTTCGTTAATTTTGAGTAGATTTAAGTTATAGTTCCCGGCTTCTATTAATTTTTTCAAGGGACAGTATGAGTGAGGTGAATTCATTAATACATTGTTTAATTTGTTCCCTTAACATTCTTGGTGGTCTATATATATTGCCAGTAATTATTGGTTTGGGCAGCCCTCCCCCTTTTAGATATATTATTTGTCCCTCCCAATATGCACACGTATTTAAATTTAAGTATACATCGAATTGGAATATTTTGTCAGCATATATTATTAACCCTCCTCTGTCACTGCTGCTTTTACCCTGAGTTATGCAATCATGTCCGGGTAATTGTATATTGAAAGAATAAATCTGATTGGATATCCAACATTCTTGTAGACATAACATTGAACATATACTGTAGATTGTGTAGTTCTTCAATGAATACTTTCAATTCATAAAATTTAGCATATATAGATTGTACATTTAAATTTAATATGGAAACAAATTTCTTTTTTCATTCACTAAGTTTTTTAATTTATCAAGATCGTAATACGAGGAGTGTTTTATTACTTGTAGTTCATTATTAATAATGTCGAGAATGCTGTTTAAGTTGTTGTTTTCAAGCCCACCCAAATGTGAAAGAATAGAATGATCTGAAAGTTCCATCATTTAATCAATATTTTTAAAGGACTGAATTTCATATATGTGCGTAGGCGTGAATTGTAATACATGTAATCACAGGTGGTCTGGACGTCGTTTTTAAATCCTTACGGTATCGCAATGATTTCCTTCCTTGTAGCCAAACCGACTACCACAACCACTACAACTACCACACCAGCCACCACCACTGCAACAAAGACACCAGTGCCTCCCTCTGGTGGGAGCACCACCACCACCATCAAACCTAGTGATAAGCCTGATGAAAGTAAGCATTTTCTTTCTCTTCATAGCACGTGTGTAAAGTAGATGTAGGTAACGTATGTGGCCATGGGTGCTGCAGCAAGAGAAATCCAGTAGGACAGCTACCAGTACTAACTCTCAATCTTTCTCCACATTGTAGGAGCTGCTGACTTCTTGGAAGTTGGCCCCTAAAGACAGGCTAAATATGATTCTTCAATGTGAGGATATACAAAAAGTGGCATCTAAATATCCTCCAAACTAAGAAAGTTGTTTTATCTGGTACTTTTTTCTCAGTCTGGTTAAATGTGTTGCTGTTGCTTTTTCATTGGATTAAAAATGCAATATTTGAGCAAATAATTTATTTTTTATTTTGTTGGATGTCAGCATTGTAGTGTTTATGGTTGCATGCGGCTTGAAATATATTGCTGATAAATTGCACATGCCTTACCTAATTCTATGCTAACAAATATCCTCTCAAACACTTGCTGTAGTTGTGACTTATCCAGTGCATATTCATATTGTTGTCCTTTTAGATGGCTCTGGCCTTATGATTGATGAAACTGGTATGGTTACTCTTGCAATATTTTTTTCTACTTGTGTTTTCACATGGTGGAATTGTCACAGTTGCACAAAATTTGCATCTTACACAAATCTAACCCAGGGTTGGCAATCTTTTGCACCATTTGAATTTGCCCCACACCTTTTTGAGCACTACAAATTTCCATGGAGATAGCATATTTCAGGAAAGATGTGGTGTTGGTCAATGATAGTCCAGCACAAGGCAACCATTATTAGATGTTGTGCCTGGTAAGGACTGATGCTTCTAAAGGGAGCTTCTTGGTGCTTTGCTGCCTGGTGTGCACGGTTCTACTAACTCCTGTCCAATTAACACTCAAACGTTTTCTTTCGTTCGTTCCGTTTTCTATGGTAGTTGTCTTCACCAATTTTTTATCTGCAGATATTACAAGGAATTATCAATGTGAAGCAGGTTTGATTTTGGTAGAAATATTGGTTGGGAGATATTGCCAACCCTATGTCGAATAATATTAGTTGCAGGTTGTACACTGCTATTTACTCATTAGAAGCATACACATTTTCCATAAAACTTTTCTATAATATGTAGTTTAATAGTTTATATTTGACAAACGTTCTGTATGATTCTCCTCTGCACAATAAACCAGCTGTCTTTCTAAGAGAGCTGTTTTATTTATGTGCGTGTAAATGCAGGGTATTTACCTGTCCACAACTGTTGGCCGCTTTCGATATATTTGATAATAATTTCAAGTTTCCAAATGTGCTGACATGTGTTTTGATATCGCATTTATAAACATCTTACGTGGATGTGAGTTAATATTATACTCTGTCCTGTCAGCATTCTAATGCAATACACATATTAACTGCACTAACCCATGGTTCACGCCACCACTGTCTTCTTTAGTGAATTTCTTGAGTCAACTTAACCATATTTGTAAACTGTAGTTATATAGAATAATAATATTTAATATAGTGAGTCTCTCACAAATGTGTATATTATATAGTCAATTCGTAAAGAAGTGTCCTTGCGATATATCAGTGTTAGCAAGTTGGTAGAGCTGTCTTATAACCGTTTCAGAGATGTCTCTCTATACCAATGTTTTGCATACTTTGCCCAAAAATACAATCTAAAAACATATATCACGCCAAACTCCTCAGAAACACCTGTTCGAAATTCTAGCTAATTGATAGGTTAATAAATAAATAGTTTTTATTTCATAAAAAAGTGGAATGCAAAGTTAATATAAAAATGTTTAGCATACATAACAATATTGTTGTTCAGATTATTTTGGTGTAGCACGCCCTTACCCCAACTATGGGTAAACCTGTACCGTTGTTGTGCTTTCATGTAGTTGTGATTAATAGTTAATTGAGACATATTTAAGAGGCCTGGAGGATTCAAACTATTGTGAATGTTTAACCAAGGCATGCAGCTATCAAACCAGCAATCGTTATGTTTCTTGCTGGACGATTTGATTTTTCAAGTCGGACACACTAAGAAAGGAATAAACGTACTCTGGTCTCCCATAGTCGTTGTTTAATTGCCTATTACGAATATTTCATTCAGGTAGCAGCGACTCAACAGGTGCTATCGTTGGAGGTGTTCTAGGGGTTCTGCTCTGCGTCACCATAGGAATTGTTGTGTTCCTGGTGATCAGGGTTAGACGACTATCGGCTGAGAGAGGTACTTTCCACTAACATATTTTCTTTTGTTTCGTTAAGACAATCTTTCTAGTTTTACAATATTACCAAAAACACATAGAAAATACAAGACAATATACAACAGGAAATGGAAGCTAATGGCTGTTTGACAGGCAAATGGTCAATTCCCAAAATTGGCATGTAATTATACATTTAGTACACTTGTAGCAGCCACACAGAGATTGGCTACACTAGTCATTTTCTTTTATTTTTGTGTCTTGTGCTTCAACCCGATTGTCACGCTCCTATCCTATGTTGTCTCTCCGTCATCCCACTACTCTTTTTGTATGTCATGCTCCGGTATGTCTTGTCCATCGATGGACCATGTTAAGCCGATCAGATGTTCAGTTTAATTGTCTTTACTTACATGTATTTGTAAGACATTATAAGAAACCATTAAGCGTGCATTCCTACCTACTACTGTGTACAGGCGACAAGAATCGTACCACGCCACTTCCAGTATGTTTATTCTAATATGCAATTCTCAATTTGTCTTCTTTTCGATATTAAACAACAATTTAAACTCACGGCTATAATGCAGATTTTGCATGCACGTTTGTTATAAAGTTTTTTCCATAATGCTTGGCCAAAATGAGTTATTAAGTTAGAATTTATAACTTGCTTCATGTATCCTGCGTTGTCTTCAGTGCTTATTGCTACCATGTAGACTTAGCAAATACATTAAAATACAATATCGATTACAATATTCCATTTTCTAGCCTCGCCAACTAATTGTTCCAGATGGGACATTAAGAGCAATGGTGGCACTGACGGTGTCGTCAGATGTTAATCGGTCAACAGTGACGTCATCTGAACTTGTCGAAGTAGCGACACGCGAAGGCACTTACCAAGGCTTGTATGCAACCATTTCTGAAGCTCAGCAGAATGGTGGTGAATATGAGGAGGTTCAGCTTTCTCACGGGACCCAAAGAGACACCAGTGAGGTGCCTTATGCAAACACAAGACAATACGAGAACTCCCAATTGGCCTAAGTTGAACAATTTCAACTTGACGGTCATGTCTTGTGGCAAGTGTCATGTCCGTAGAAGGACAATAACTTTGTATCCTGTGTAACTGGGCCAGAGTATGTAACAAATCTTTCAATTTCGTGTTCGTCTTGATGAAACTCTCGAGTGAAATACTTTCCTGGCCAGACCAAATGAGATTATATATCTTCAAAACGAGTTAAACGAATTGCCATTAAAATACCTACAAAACATATGTCACAATGACAATGCCTACTCTAATTATTTAAGTTTCGCATGGAATCGCAACTGTAGATGAATACTATGAAAAGATGAACCGATCTACATTCTTGAAGGCAATAACTATAGGCATGCATATTAATTGCCGAAACTAAAAATGAAACTAAAACACATTGACGTAGAGCTGTGTTTTCACGACCCGTGATTTATTTCCTTAATAGAGTCGTATTACGTAGATTCAAAAATCCCTACCAATGGCGACACAGTTTGAATGAAATGTAAGTCACTCACGATTTCACCCTTGCCACAACTTTAACAAGATTGCCATCCACGGCATAGGCCCAGAGGGCAAGTGGACACGGAAGCTGTTGGCTTATCGAAGATCCAACATTTTTAATCTGTGTAAACTGCCCGCCTGAGATGTGTCAACCTTCTTTTTAAATATATTGACGCTGCTAGCAGGTACACAATCGGTAGATAATTTGGTCCATTCATTGATTGTCCTCTGTGAGAACGAGTACTTCCTGATAGCGAATCTACACTGATTCTTTACTAACGTTACTTCATGTCCTCTAGTTCTATTATCTTTCTTGAGTGAGAAAAAATATTTCTATCACTATTTTCATACCCATTCAATATCTTAAAAACTTCAATTTGATCTCCTCTTAACCGCCTTGTCTCTAGGGTTGTTAAACCACATTTTCCAGTCCTTCTTCATAACTGAGGCCTCTCAGATCTGGAATAATTTTAGTTGCTCTCCTCTGTATTCGTTCAAGCGTATCTATATCCTTCTTACGATATGGTTTCCAAACTTCCATACAGTATTCTAAATGAGGCCTAACTATTGCTTTATACACAGGTATAATTAGCTTTTATCCTTGTATGGTATATTTCTCCTAATCAACCCAAGAATTTGATTACCTTTTGAAGCTGCAATACCACACTGCTCTGAAACTTTTATATCAGCACTTATTGTAACTCCTAAGTCCTTTCCTTTTACAGTATTACCTAGAACAGTATATCCCATTTTATAGTTTACATCCAAGTTCCCGTGTTCTGTATGTAGGCATTTACATTTATCAAAATTGAACAACATCAGCCATTTCTCAGACCATTTAACTAATTTGTCTACATAGTTTTGTAAATATTATTTATCACCATTATTGTTAACCTTTCGAAACACTTTTGTGTCATCCGCAAATTTCAGTACGTTGCTTTTTACATTATCGTCCAAATCATTGCTATATATTAAGAATAATAAAGGTCCTAATACTGATCCTTGTGGTACCCCATTCATAACAGATTTCCAGTTTGAAATCTTCCCATCTACTACAATACGCCATCTTCTGTCAGTCATCCATTGTTCTATCCAGTCGATTATGCCATCCCCGATACCATGGGCTTATAAGTTACGTAGTAATCTTTGGTGTGGCACTTTGTATATGTTCTGGTGATCCCTCGTCTACTCACTTGGTGATTTCTTCCAAACAACAAAACATATTTGTTAAGCATGACCTCGGTTTTAGAAATGCATGTTGAGATGGTTTTAATAATTCATGCCAAACAAGGAAGTCCACCATATGGTCTTTCTAATAATTTCTAATAACCTTTCTAATAATTTACAAATCACTGATGTTAAAGTCACTGGTTTGTAATTCTCTGACTTATTTCTCGAACCCTTTTTCAATAATGGTATGATGTTTGTTTCTTTCCATTCAAAAGGAACCACTTTTAGTGACAAGTTGAACGCTTTTGCAAGTGGTATACTAATATGTTCTACTGTTTCCATTAGTAGTTTTGGGAATTCCATCCACTCCAGATTTACATTTGATGTGTAGATTCTGCACATCATTATATCATTTCGTAAATTTTGCCAAGAAATCTCTCAATTTAAGTTGCAAACAATTGTGAATAGTGTTTGCATTGAAAATGTGTATAGGAATTTTTTTGAAACTATGTTACGTATACGCACGTGCGCAGATGCAGTGACGTAAATCACCTAACGAGTCGTAAACAACAATCGCGTTGCCCAGCCAACCAGGCGGTTGATACCACTCCGCACTGTCCATTTTGAATTTTAATCAAGTTGTGGCAGTAACATGCTGAATGGCGCCATTGGTGGGAAGTTTGGTAGATTCGATTAGCTAATTGTGTGACAATCACGTCATTGCGGTGACCTAGACAACGACGGGGATGCAGTGGCTTTGCAAACACAGCTTGACTCGAAAACATGGATAATTCGTGTGCTTCCCCGGTCCTACCAATTCGTGTTAACGAAGTTGTACAATGCATAGTAATGATCCGATACCTGAAATCGGAATGAAATGTGGCAATATCAAAGTATAAGGTTGCAACGATACATACGTGAAAAGTATATATTGTGTACTTTATGTCATTGAAATGGCATCGATAATGATAAATATGTCGTATCTAGGGTAACATTGATCAAATGGCTACCGGTAGCATCGTTTATTATTGAATGCTGCACGAGCCTACTTTGATATTTTGAAGATTATACATTTTATGTTCTTGCACGTTTATCTATAGACGAACAGCTTTACACATAATAATAATAATAATAATAATAATAATTGACTTCTATGGCGCCTATATCCTCAGGAACCTGAGCTCAGAGGCGCAACAAAACAGAATCAGTAGGCGTAATCGTAAACAAGGACGCGCAAAAGTCAGTATCAGAACGAGGGACAACCGAACATTTATGATGGAAATGCAATTTGGAATAGATATGTCTTGAGTTTTTTTCGGAAAATAGCAATAGTTTCGGATGT
>SDWI01000982.1:157189-176649 GCA_009193005.1 Lamellibrachia luymesi | reverse complement strand
ACCTGGTGGCGTGACCTCGAGGCAGATATCAAGCAAACAGGGAATGGCTGGCAACAACTGGAGAGGATTGCCCAAGACAGGAGGCGCTGGAGAAATGTTGTGGATGGCCTATGCTCCAGGAGGAGTTAAGGGCCTAAGTAAGTAAGTAATATAACAAATCTGGAATGCAATCTGTTGTTTTGACACTGTTCTCAAAGCCTTATTTTCTTTAAAAAAAACGCATACAGCACGATACACCAGACTAGACAACGTTTGAACAATCACTGTCATTTATAACCTAGACTTTTTAAGTTCATAAAAACCTGGTGGTCCGCAGATATTATAAGTAAAACTAGGCAATAACAATATTTTGATGAGGGACTAGCTGTGTTTTGTATGTTTGCGTGTGTTCATGTGCGTGCAGGTTTATAAATTGTGTTTGCATATGTCATGTGTGCGTGCGCGCATTAATGTATATATCTAAGTGCATACGCGCGCCAAGAATCTGTTTTATAATAAAACAAATATTCGTTAATAATAAACACGGATAGGCAGTAATAAAGATGTTTTCAGTAACAGCTACAACATTAAGTTATCTATTTAGTATAATGACACATCTTAAGCAACGTTGCTTTGCGCCGAAAGCGTTTCCCCGTATCTGATGTAGATATGGAGGTATTAAACGTAGGACACCAGTGCCAGCATTCTGGGAAGGCGTGGACAAACAATCAGCATTTTTGTTTGCCCCAATGCAATGATGCTGATAGTCAGCACTGTGAAAAAAATTACGATTCGGTTATAATTCGAGGTATTTAAGGGAGAACAACAAATAGTCGTGTGCACTCTGTATCAATATGTCGTGCGTGCGTGCGTGCGTGCGTGCGTGCGCGCGTGCGTGCGTGCGCGCGTGTTTACCCTTCAAGCAAAAGTTGCCAGTGAGAAAAAGTTATTATAATTACTAATTTATATAACATTCCAAATATTGCCACAGCCACAATGTTTAATGCTAGCTTGCCATGGTTTTTAAGTATAAAATTGTGATAGTTCTGTGTAATTTCTGATTCAGCTTTTATATTAATGTGTCTATTTGGATGAAAACACACTTGTGTTTTGGCATAGACAATATCAGAAATGTGCCACAACCAACACATGATATACCACAGTGGCATTAAGCGGGCGATCTGTCAGGAATAAACTGCTGAACTTCATCCAAAAGTAGACAAAAACAAGTGATTAACAGTTAAAACACAGTGTGTATTGTAATGCAGTCAACAATGGCAAAACAAAAATAAAAAAACACGGTAGAACAGAACCCGATGAGATTCCCACGGGTATCTTGCAATACTAAATGGCAAGGATAAGTAGCACTTTAACAGTTGTTGGTTTAATTCGTCATCTACTCAAACGGCACGTTCTGTAATAATACTTGGTAAGCAATCAACACACTCGAAGACTGTCAACAAGACGTAGTGTCAAAGACAAAACTGGCCACTGGCATTAGCACAATACAAAAATATATCAGGCCGTTGTTTTGTAGAATTCGCACAGCTGTCGTTACGTTATGTAAAAGTATGTAAACAATTACAGTCATGACTACCGATATCAATTCGTTCCTTTTTCACCGCTTCAACAGTTTGTATTTCTCCACTGGTTTGGAGACGTGGTGGCCTACTTAGCCCCCTGATTGGCCATTCGAAAATGCCTACAAGATATACTGTGTGGCAATAGTAAACAAACACCAGAAGGTTAACGAATAGACACATATACTGGCCACTATTGAGTTGATTGTGGTCAGAGACAGCTATCTATCATTCTTCAGTCTTGGACACAATTTAAAGCACGCATCCTCAACCAGGTTTTTAAGTTTTCAAATTTGTGTGTTTGTACAAGGTTTAGGCAAGATGAGCATATGGTTTAATAATAGTGCATGCCTTCGGTAAAATCATCGAAAGAACTGACTCTGATCATTAGATCGAGTGACTTGTGAAAGTGTGAATAGCCGTGTAATACAGAACCGGATTATTTCACCGAAACTAAATAAAAAAAATGCACAAACAAGCTAGCATGTCGTAGGCCTAGTGGATGCTAGATAGGTAAATTGTTTTGTAAAATGAGCCTGAAACGAGATGAACGACCGAAAAAAATCAATTTGAGGAGAGAACGTTAAGGCAAAAAACTGCTGAAAGATGTTGCATGATCTATATTCACATCGACAACTCATTTGTGAAATCTAGGTAGAACACCGTGTGTAGTGTTTGGCCCCATAACGGATTCAACTTGATGCAAACAATTACACACTAATACAAATTACACAGAAGTATTCTTGCTGCGAAAACATGACACAGATAAACATCTAGGGTTCTTGTATGGCCAAGACACACAGGAACTATCAGACGAGCCAGCATAAATCAACGTATAATAGCAAATCCATCCATAAGGCCATTTACATTGACCATCCCCATGTAACCTAGCAAATACTCACAGGTGCAAGATATTAATACGTCATCAGAGCTCCCTACACTCGGAGAGACTACACGGCAAGCGACTTGGCTAGACTTGAAAACGTACTTAGGGTGCATCACGGCATGGTGAATAAATGCTTAGACCATTGTTTTGTGCATTGCATAAAATATATGCAATTCCCACGAAGCTGTGTTGTTCACTTCTTAGAATTCATAGCTGATGCGGTCAACAAAGTTATCATGACAATTTATTCCCCACTTTACTAATATCGTGTTTAAGTCATCCCCCTCCCGTCCCCCAGAAAGAAAGCAACAAACACACACACACACATAACCCACACAAACACTCAAGTCAATCAGAGAATAATAAATATAATGCATAAGATTCGTGCAATAAAACAAAATAAATTACAATTCTGCACATTTCCAGTGTGGATCATAAGTATGAATTCCACAATGCAAATTTAAGTTTAAAAATTAATTGAGCAGGATTAACAACATTCCCATTAATTATGTTTAATTTATTTCTGAATGTATATGGTACAACTACCGGTGAAGGACTTGTTTATAGGTAAAATGACATAACCAGTTAAAGTGTAGTCCGTTTTATGCATATTTTAACGCAGTGAATGTATTTATTTTTGCTATATGACTAATTGTTGCAATAAACAAAACATTAATAGCGATTATGATCCTTAATTCAGGCAGATATCTCAATAGAAACATAACAAATGATCTGGTTACATATTTAAAAACACGGTTTGCTCAAAACAGCACTGTTGGCACTCCAAGCAAAATTCTTAAAAAAATACACACTTTGTTGTTTTGTTTACTCCGTATCACGTATTTTCAATAGTTCTACCGTTCAGTCGTTTTGTACACTAAAATATTTCTCCATGGGCTGTTGTACTATATGTAATGAGACTATGACACGTTACTGCCTATAGTACATATCTCAGACAATGAACACCTGCAAGACCAGAGGCCAATCAATAAGTAATTACCACCTGGTTACACAATCTCATTATGAGAACCTGGCAAATTAACAGCTTTGACTAGGTATTCCAAAGTGCCTTTTCAAAGTCAACAAAGTTATTTTTAAATCATGCCATTTGATAGAGCTTTTGAATCTGAACACAGTAAAATAAATGTTATATTTACACTGCAATTTAGCAGAGATATGATTTCTTTCCCCGATTTTTTTTCAAAATCCGAAAGGCCTATTTTGCGACATTACAAATATCAATCAACACAACCTGAACTCTCTAAACTGTTTTTATTCCATTTAATTTACATATAGACCACACCCAATTTTTTCAAGCATGTAAAATAAACATACAATTACTAATTTGATTTAACAACTGCAACTTTCCTTCATCATCTTCAAACTGTTCCTGCGATAGGAATAGTCTGGGGACATCTTAATGTCACAATCAGTCCCCCCCCCATAGTCCGTGCCATCTAGTCCGGTCAGTCGCCATCTCTCTGAGTCTTACAAGGTCTTTGCCCGATCGTAACTTAACGCCCTTCTCTTTGAGGTCTGAGTGCAACACGTCAAATAGGTTGGTGGTGTGCCTACCAACTCGGCCCCTGTATCGATTTGACACAGCAACCGCAAACCTTGGGCATGCGCAACACATGGCCGAACATGGATCTACGAATCTTCCGTTCTTGCTGTGACAGCGGTCCTGTGCCACAGCGTACATACATATCTCCATTGGATATAATCCCGTTAGTCCAGCGCATACCCAATATCGATCGCATTTGGCTTCTGTGGCAGACATCTAGCTTACGGAGTAAACAGGTTTTTACTGCCCAGCTGTTGCAGTTGTACAGCATAACTGGGACGACCATCGCATTGTAGACTAGCATTCGCTTGTCCAGTGGTATATTGGGCCTGCGCATCCACATCTTCATGCGACGTCGCCAAGTATGCATCGAGTTTGCACGCCTTTGGTGCTGCAGAGTAGAGATCCTAAGGTCTTACTGGACTGCCGCAAGGTAGCATGTAAACAGCACCGGTGATAAGCTGTCGCCTTGTGGGGAGCCGAGTTGTCTCGAACCAAGCTGACTGGGCGGATCTTACTCGAATCATCAAGTGCATGCCTGCGAGGAGGAGGCCCACAAGTCGGAGGTCGTCATCGCTGCAACCTGCCAGGTGCAGAAGTTCTAGTAGTATGTGTCTTTGTATGTTATCAAATGCGCGGGACATGTCAATGCCCATCTTGTGGAAATCCTAGTGGCGTGACATTACTACCGACACTAGGATGCGCTGTGCCCATACAATGTCCGCACAGCTGCGGCCCTGTTTGAAGCCGCTTTAACATGGCCCAGTGAACAAGTTGACCTTGTGTTGGATGTGGCGAAGAACCACTGTGGATAGGATTTTGCGGATACTGTTGAGAAGTTCAATCGACCTGAGATTAAACAGAGGTCCGAGCTGTTTCTTTGGTTTCGGCAGTGGCACCAGGATGCCTCTGCCCACTGCATCAAGTCGGGTATGGGTCTCATACACAGTGTTGATGGTGTGTGAGATGGCAGTCGAGAAGACATCTCCGACGTATTTCCACAGTTCGTTTTGGATCCTGTCTGGCCCAGTCCCGCGGCCATTCTGCAGCGATTTCCGTGCTCGCTCTATCTCTTCCGTTGTTATTGGTTGGAGAAGTGGCCGTGATTCACCAGTGAAGGGCACTAGTGGGTCTTCAACAGAGTTTTTGAATTGTTGTTCGAACCACTGCCTGATGGTGTCTGCCTTTCCTTGGTCAGTGCCCACATAGTGCCTGTCTGCATCGTGCACGCACTGTGGGGGAGGGCGGGTGGTGCTTTTGATAGCGTTCACGGCATGGAACAATTTCCTTAATTTGCACTAATGGGTCAAAACACGTCAAAATGTATAACACTTTGACGGTTCATTACTTTTGATATAATTGAGGTAGAGGGATAATTGTTTTATCTGTGGAATTGTATACTTTCATCAAAGCATTTAAAGCATGTAAATCACGGGTTCTTTAAGGTTAGCATTGACTTTTACAGATTATACACACACAGCACAGCAAGTTGCTACCGAAAGTAAACTTGTACCCATGGGACATAGGCACAGTATCGTATCGTCTACACCAGGCCAGTCTACACATTGACGACGCAAGTTCAGTTGAACGGGAAATGAATCTCGTTATTGTAGACACTCGTTCGAAATACATCGATGCTCATGTCTTCAACTATAACTGCCACTATGGTGAGACTTTGTCAAACGTCTGCAACACAAGGACTGTCCATGGTTTCGGACATTGGAATTGCATTCACTAGCTAAGCATTCCAGACGTTCTGCAGAAGTAATGGTATCAAACACATTCGCAGTATGCCATACCATCAGACAAGCAACTGACTTGCGGAACGTGCTGTGCAAACACTCAAGGGACAATAAATGCTTCCGACGTGACACCGCGATTAAATCCTGCCTTGGACAATCGTTTGCTTGACAAACACGACATTGCACGGAAGTGTCATGATGCAGCGTTGCCTGACATCGTCAGTGCACCCAAATGGTACTCAAAACAAAGTTGGACCCCGTCTCACTCAAAGTCGGGCTGGCTGGTGGACGAGTATGAATAAGGCATGTGGATCACCTAAGTCCCCGTTTCTCGATAAACGTAACGACGCTAGCACAGGTGTCCGTGTAATACCGCCTGAGGAAAAGGATATGTTGGAGGCACGGGAGACGTCACAGAGGGATCGCCAGTACCTAGATCGGTACCTACAGTCGGTCGTCCTAATGAAGCACCTGACCCGACATAAGTAACGAATAGAGAAGTCACGATGCTTACAGAAACATTTGAGCCTGAACTTCACACTGACTCGCAGGTCTACTAAACTGCGCAAATTACCTGTAAAATTAAACCTCTAATTGATTACATGCAGAATATGTCGCTTTGAGGTATACGACGAACGTTATCTCTGAAGCATTTGCCTGAGTTAAATAGTGCTTATCAGCAGTCTGAACTGTTAAAGTAATCTTGAGCATAACTAATTACGAACTGGTTAATGCTTGTATCGGCTGTTGCATGTATTGCTCATGTTACAAGTTCAAAGCTAAGCAAGGAGGAATTTGATGTATCATTTACCGATATACGTTTCGTGATTTAGTTTCGTATGCTTTGGGGTTCGCCTGTTTGGCGCCCACGGCGTTTTCCAGCCGTGTGAGCCATGTTTCGCAATAAACGTTGTGTTAGCTAAACTAGCATCTTGTTTCAGTTAAGCCCACCATAGCAAACGTCAGAGCCTATCTGGCGACACAAAACATACATAATTAGATTAATTAGTCTCTTATCCGTGGATTTGGCTAGCTCATAAAATGTGCGAGACTTTTATCAGGTATACGAGGCAATTCGAAGTAATTTTAAACTTTGATTATATTGACAAAAACAATCAGATTGAAAAGTAAAATCAGGCAAAACAGTTTAGTGTAGAATCTCGATAACGATCGACGCTGAATGCCAACTGGCGCTTCACGGGAACGCCTACACAAAATAGAGTGGTGACAGTCGGTAACAATGAGACAACTCCAATGGGGCCAGACTCTCTTCTCGGGCGAGTTCATGAAGGTCCACGAGAGTTGGATAAGCGAGACTACCACAGCCACAACATATATATTATATGGAGATTCTGCAATTTTTTTTTCAATTGGTAAACTCCTAATGGTTTTCGATAATTATCTGAGTTTCATACAATTGTGGGTAGCGTCTGTATTGAAAATGTGTATAGAATCAAAATAACGTTCGCTTTTTTAATCTATGTTACGTTACTCAATTGCCTGTTGCAATGTCGTAACTAGCCGTAAATAACAATGACGTTGTCCAGCCAACCATTTCTTTATACCATTCAGCAACTGTATATTTTTATTTTATAATTAAGTTGTGACAGTGGTGATCAATATGCTGAGTGGCGCTACTGTCAGGGAGTTGGGATAGAAACGTTATTCTAGTGGCAGCCTCTTGCGGAGAGTTTCAAAAAGACAATACATTTGTTAAAAGGGAACATAAGTCATGGTGCTGGGCCTGTGCACCTATAAGAGTTACTAAAACATAGCCATTTGCAATGACAATTAAGAATACGACGCTAGTGGTTCACTAAGAAATCCTTGTTGAACTCTTGTTGAGACTGCTTTGGTTATGTGTTATGCTTATCGGTCGCGCTGGTGAGAAATGCCCGGAATCTCCCACTTTTATAACACATTCTTAGTAAATCACTGGCGTGATATTCTTGATTTTAGTTGCACGTGGTTAGTTTTTATTATATCTTGTACGTGCATAACCCCATGACTTTTGTTTCCCGTTAATATGATTACCTGCAGCAAAGTTGAAAGTTTATGCTTGATTCAAAGCACATATTACAGCATTAACCTAGCAAAGAGCCAAATGCGACGTGGACGCTATTACAATGGACGGATCCAGCCTCAAAAAAAGGCGGTGCCCAGTTTTCCGCACGCACGCACGCACGCACGCACGCACGCACGCACGCACAGTAGTCTCCTGTTTTAAGGCCAACACTTATGTTAAAGCGCAATTATTTTATAAGGAGGGGAGGCCACTCCTGAGACGTGATTATGATGGAGGGAGGCGTGGCAGCATGTGGGATGTTGGTACTACAAAATGGTGGGAGGTGGAAGGGTGGCCTCAAAAAGTGTTGGTGGAATGTGGGATTTTCATGTGGGAGGTGCGAGTTAACTCAAATTATATAAATAACATTACCATACAGCCCGCGGCAGCAGTTTTAAAATATTTAACAAGATCCAAGACAAAACATCCAGATGGCAAGTGGACAAGGAAGCCGCTGGCTTATCGAGTCCAATACTTTTTCATTTATGTGTAACATTTTGTCAGTTGTGTGTTTAACTTTATTCAAGCTTCTAGCATTTACACAATCTGCTGCTAGCATTAACACAAACAATATTCAGGCATACTACAAAATGTCACATCATTTCTAGCTGATATACACCACTATTATAGTTCATGGGCGAATCCCCCTTTTCAGTCAGATATTTTTTTTATAAAGTCAGAATCAGTTGTCCAGACACCTCGGGGTCGCCCTCATGCAATCGTTCCTGAGATGAGGACATTGTGAACCCCCCCCTCCCAGCAGAAGAGCATGTCCGAAATGCGAATGGTGGGTTTTAAACAGATAATCCTAGAGGATTTATTGGCGTTTCTTTTGTGTTGCTCCAGAGTCATATGCACAGCCGTCGCCAAATAGGTCGAGCTGCTCGGTTTGGATTTCCGAAAGATGCACGACCAAGCACACGATGGTGCTGTGATGCCTGTTAATAAGACCGGGGAAGACAAATGGTGTGCAGATTAATAACTCCAAAACGTTGTAAACAGTCAACCTGAAGGTATGCATCGTGAAAGCATGCAAAATGCTGGATCTCTGACCATAACTAATCGCTGCGATGCACAGGAGGTGTTCTCACATATCTACTCTAGTGGCGTTGATCGAGGTGTCGATCGATCACCCATGTTCAAACCAGAATTTAGTGAATTTTCAAAACAGTGGGTGGGAATAAATTTTTTTATATTTACACAAAACAAATATTCATGCTATTTGGCTGCTATTTCGTATGTTCAACTGATGTAGATTACAATATACCTTGGTCCCCCTCTTATTAGGCTCCTATCACCAGAGGCCACCTTCCTTAGAGGCCGCCTTGTCATGCAACATATCAGGCTTTGCCGGAGATGTGACCTTATGATAGGGATACAAAGGTGTGCGTAAGCATGCGCACGCGTGCGTGTAATATGTAGACATTTCGATAAGTAGACGTCCTGCCACAGGATGTCTTTTGCGGGAAACTGGGCGTCACCCCCCCAGGATTGGATCCACTCTTGTAGTTAGACGATATTTGACAATCAGATATGTCAAAAATATAATAATTGTATTTAAAATAATAAGTTTCAAAATTATATATTACCTAGTGATCAAAAGAAATCTGAGACACTATAGCATCGACCCTCTGCACTTGCTAACGAAGACCGATCTACCTGGCGAGCCAGTCTTAATGGCGGTTCTGCTATTGACATCGAAGCGTAACGGACTAACCAGGAGATGAAAATGTGCAAGGCGTCATGCTGGCAATTTACCGACATGAAGCAGGTAAGAAAAGCATTGTGTCACGAGACGGAAGCTGGCCACTATACTACCTTCAATAGTGACAATTTGCATTCACAATTACACTAGTTCTACTATTGCGAAAACATAGTCTTCTAAGTAGTGCTAAATAAATGTGCGTATATTATCTAGTACAAAAGTACATTAAACTGTCATATACTTAATATGCCGCCCGTATAATCATCATATAGCACCGTGATTATTCAGGATAGCCATGATCGGGGATGTATGTCGCATGCCACAGGTGTACAGCGAGGCGTGAGCAAGCACAACATATATCAGGCCAGGTCAAAGTTCACTGCTGTCAGGTGGGTGCGCTGTCTTTCAACAGACCAGGAAGCACTTAAATAAACAGTGTCCGCTCAAGTAACGTCAACACATGTGTAGTGAAAATGGCAATATGTAATGTATACTTCTTTGCTGCTGTCACATAACAACCTGTGACGAACGCTCTGGTGTTAGAGATTATTATGCAAGGAGGTAAGTCGATCAACTTAAATGCGGTACCCGATAACTCTTCGTTACCACGTCTATATCTTAGAACAATCGTAATGACAAACTGTTAGTGTACCACCCAACGTAACGACAAACAATCAATATCATAGGTGTGATCATTCAGTAGACATACATAGTATTATAGCAACATAGTTGTAGCAAAGAGTGTAGGTTGTAGGGCCTAGTGTGTGTTAACCTAGGCGTTGTACTTGAAATACCTCTGTCGCCCCCTACTGAGTTATGGCCAACTACTATGTATACAAAGACAATGTGATGCGTTGATGGTGTCCAGAACCATAGCCAGGTGGATCAGGGGATTAGCGCGAATTCCCCTTTTCCCGAACCCCACCCCTTCCGAAATGAACCTCCACCCATTTGTTTTATAATAATCTTAAATAATAATAAAATACGATGTTTATATTGCGCCATAATCACCTAGTGCTCAATGGCGCTGTACAGTAGTCTAAAAAGAAATAATGTATATAAATAATATATATACATAATATAAAAACATTAATACATCATAATACAACTAAACGTATACATTGGATGAAATAGCTAAACTAATAAACTATATTAAAGGCAGTACAACTAAAAGTATACATTAAATTAATATTTAAGATAACAAATACAATTAAATTAAATTAAAGACAATACAACTAAAAAGTGTACATGGAATTAAATAATTAAAATAATAAATCACGTTAAGAACAATACAACTAAGAGTATACAAGGAATTGCGTAATTAAAACAATTTATTAAATTAAAGTATACATGGATTGAAATGATAGTAATACATTAATTAAATTTAAATAATGCAGGTAAACGTAATGTTCTCTTAGGTATACACCAGTTGTCAGAGTTTCTGATATCAGAAGGCAAACTGTTCCACAGAGTCGCCGCTGCGTTGGTAAACGTGTGATCACCTTACGTAGTTGTTCGTGTTGGAGGCACATTCAATGAAAAGGTTGATTCAGATCGCAGTGAACACGTCAGTTTGTATACGGACAGCAGACCAATGATGTATTCCGGTGCTTGGCGGTGGATAGCACGGAATGTGTGAGACAGTATCTTGTACTGTATACGGCAGTGGACTGGAAGCCAGTGTAGCTCTTTCAGAACGGGTGTGATGTGTGCACGGCGACTGGTCCTTTTAATGATACGCGCACATGTATTCTGCAGACGCTGAATTTTCGCATGCCATGAAGTAAATAATTGCGGTAATCAATTCTTAATGTTACGAGCGCATGGATAAGTGTTTTTGCTGCATCGTGAGAGATATATCGACGGATTCTGCCGATATTTCTGAGGTGGTTATTTTACTTTGAGAACTTATGCGACCGCCCCTAAAACGGGATCATGCACAGGTGGCGCCGTGTACTGACAAGTATCGCTTCTGTACTGCATTCTTATGTGCTGCTGCCACGTGGTTTAGCTTGCAAAGTCCCCTATTCATTAGCTACGCACTACTACCGGCTTGAAATTTGTGATAACAGGGGGATTATTAAATCGAGTGTCATCCTATAATGGTTTAATATTATTTAGGTGTGACCTTTAAAGAACATATTATATTTTCATTATATGGATACGTACACACAAAACACATTGACAGAAGAGCACATACGAATACTTATATATATACCGGCCTATGCCTAACATTTTATTCGGAATATATGCTGTTTCATTGCATAGTGGGTTTAACAATATTATTAATATACGGTTTGCCCGCACGCAGACATGTCTACACGAAAATTAAGTGGTGCTCAAAACCAGAAAAGCAAGGCGAAGGAAGAATAAGAATAAAAAAAATCAAATTGTGTTTTGCACCCGGGCACCAACAACCCTCACTACGTCACTGCGTGTGTGCATGTATGTTCGTGTGTGCGTGTTTATCAGATTGATGCCGGAGCACATTGCAACAAAATAAGAGGGTCTGTAATTAATTAAATCGAAAAGGATGTATACATAACCTCAACATTCAATAAGATGCCCCATCGATTTGCAGGCAGTGAGTGCAATGTGGGTACTGTAGTTGAAATGCCTTCTAGGGGAAAGTGGGTAAAGTGGGCCCCTCGGCCAAAGTGGGCCCCGCTACCACAACGATCCTGACATTCACTTCAGTCAAACCAGCGGCAGTAGCGTTTAAACACAGTTTCCTTGGCAAGGGGTGTGCTGAGTAATATAGAGAATGCGTGTAGTTTGCATTACTATAGTTGTTTTAGTCAATATTGAAATAAATTGCGCATGACACATGTTTAATATTGTTTTTACGTTTGGACATTTTCAGACCCACCGCATTTTCTTCGTTGGAACAGGCCTACCTACAGGTGTAAATGAAACAAAATCCGCTGCGTTTTGCCGAAACTCTAGACACCAAAGTAAATTTGACATTCGAAGTTATACTTATGTGACGAATACAAGAACATACATAGGACTACTTTGTAACGATTTTTATATTTTCAGCAAATCCGTATTAAAACGGGACACGGCCGAAGGTCGTATTCCTCCCGAAAATCCGTATTGTATACGGAACATTCGTACGATGTCGCAAGTCTGAATTTTGGGTTGATTACATTAGACCAGAACTCGCTTAAAAGCAGATTATGGGTGTCACAAATTACACAATGTCAAGTGTTTTGTCTAAAAAACATCAAATGGTTGGGAAGGGGGATACCCACTAACACATACACCCACCCACCCCTGAGGCGCTTCGCTCCTCGTATCGCTACTCCGGCGTTTCACCCCTCCCCCTATTCTAAATCCTGAATCCGCCCTTGCACCCCCACCTCCACACCCCCACTACATTGTGTGCATGGCCAGCCGCGTTATGTTCGACGTCCGCCCTTATATTTCTACTTGGCAATAAGGGCACACACATATCAAATGGAAACGTCATGATTGGAAAAACAACGGGATTTGGGTTAGCTAGAAAATGCATACGAATAGCTAGCTGGAACATTAATCACGTATCAAATAAAATGCATGAACTGAAGGGGATTCCCCAGGTGGACCCCCCCCCAATAGATGTTCTCGGCATATCAAAAACGTTCCTCACGTCGAACGACCATGACGTGAGAATTAAGATTGACGGTTACCATCAGCCGGAAAGACACCGATGGCAGAGGAAAGCGAGGAGGGGGACTGTCGCGTACGTTTCGACAGCGTTGAGCTACGTTCGTCGTCGTGATCTCGAATGCGATGACCTAGAATTACTATGGATGCCACCTAGAAGCACGTCTTTTCTTGTGTGTTTTATTTACATACCCCGTAAAACTATGGTACGAACAGATCGAGAAATTGTCTCGAATATTGAAAACTCACTAAGTTTGGGATTTGACGTCTATGTTCTGGGAGATGTGAACATGGATTTGATGAAAGGAACAAACTACGCGTTATATAATGACTTGCTCATGTTGGAACTAGACCAACTGATATGCGAAGTTATACGCCCGGAATCATATTCGTGTCTCGATCACGTGTACGTAAACAACCTTTCAAACATGCTGACATCTTCTGTGGCGACCATCGGCCTATCAGATCACTGCCCACTGACCGTTGTTAGAAAACATAACGGCTCATTTGCCAAGACGAACATGCACAAAACCATCCTTTTATCGTGATTTTAAAAACTTTGATGAACGCCGGTTTACAGAGCAGCTAGCCAATGCCCGGTGTTCATTGATCAACATGACGGACGACGTTTACAGAGCAGCTAACCAATGCCCTGTGTTCACTGATCAACATGACGGACGACGTTTACAGAGCAGCTAACCAATGCCCCGTGGTCTTTGATCAACATGACGGACGACGTTGACGTACAGTTTACCTTTAAAGAACATATTATATTTTCATTATATGGATACGTACATATAAAACACATAGACAGAAGAGTACATACGAATACTTATATACATACCGGCCTATGCCTAACATTTTATTCGGACTATATGCTGTTTCATTGCATAGTGGATTTAAAAATATTATTAATATACGGTTTGCCCGAATGCAGACATGCCTGCACGAAAACCGAGTGGTGCTCAAAACCAGAAAAGGAAGGCGAAGGAAGAATAAGAATAAAAAATAAAATTGTGTTTTGCACCCGGGCACCAACAACCCTCACTACGTCACTGCGTGTGTGCATGTATGTTCGTGTGTGCGTGTTTATCAGATTGATGTCGGAGCACATTGCTACAAAATAAGAGGGTCTGTCATTCATGAAATCGAAAAGGATGTATACATAACCTCAACATTCAATAAGATGCCCCATCGATCTGCAGGCAGTGAGTGCAATGTGGGTACTGTAGTTGAAATGCCTTCTAGGGGAAAGTGGGTAAAGTGGGCCCCTCGGCCAAAACGGGCCCCGCTGCCACAACGATCCTGACATTCACTGCAGTCAATCCAGCGGCAGTAGCGTTTAAACACAGTTTCCTTGGCAATGGGTGTGCTGAGTAATATAGAGAATGCGTGTAGTTTGCATTACTATAGTTGTTTTAGTCAATATTAAAATAAATTGCACATGACAGATGTTTAATATTGTCTTTACGTTTGGCATTTTCAGACCCACCGCATTTTCTTCGTTGGAACAGGCCTACCTACAGGTGTAAATGAAACAAAATCCGCTGCGTTTTGCCGAAACTCTAGACTCCAAAGTAAATTTTACATTCGAAGTTATACTTTGACGAATACAAGAACATACATAGGACTACTTTGTAACGATTTTTATATTTTCAGCAAATCCGTATTAAAACGGGACACGGCCGAAGGTCGTATTCCTCCCGAAAATCCGTATTGTATACGGAACATTCGTACGATGTCGCAAGTCTGAATTTTGGGTTGATTACATTAGGCCAGAACTCGCTTAAAAGCAGATTATGGGTGTCACAAATTACACAATGTCAAGTGTTTTGTCTAAAAAACATCAAATGTTTGGGAAGGGGGATACCCACTAACACATCCACCCACCCACCCCCGAGGCGCTTCGCTCCTCGTATCGCTCCTCCGGCGTTTCATCCCCCCCTTTTCTAAATCCTGAATCCGCGCATGCATTCCCACCCCCACTACATTGTGTGCATGGCCAGCCGCGTTATGTTCGACGTCCGCCTTTATATCTACTTGGCAATAAGGGCGCACACATCTCAAATGGAAACGTCATGATTGGAAAAACAACGGGATTTGGGTTAGCTAGAAAATGCATACGAATAGCTAGCTGGAACGTCAATCACGTATCAAATAAAACGCATGAACTGAAGGGGGTTCTTCAGGCGGACCCCCGCCCAATAGATGTTCTCGGCATATCAAAAACGTTCCTCACGTCGAACGACCATGACGTGAGAATTAAGATTGACGGTTACCATCAGCCGGAAAGAGGCGATCGTAGAGGAAAGCGAGAAGGGGGACTGTCGCGTACGTTTCGACAGCGTTGAGCTACGTTCGTCGTCGTAATCTCGAATGCGATGACCTAGAATTACTATGGACTGAAATCATGCCATCTAGAAGCACGTCTTTTCTTGTGTGTTTTATTAACATACCCCGTAAAACTATGGTACGAACAAATCGAGAAATTGTCTCGAATATTGAAAACTCACTATGTTTGGGATTTGACGTCTATGTTCTGGGAGATGTGAATATGGATTTTATGAAAGAAACAAACTACGCGTTATATAATGACTTGCTCATGTTGGGACTAGACCAACTGATATTCGAAGTTACACGCCCGGAATCATATTCGTGTCTCGATCACGTGTACGTAATCAACCTTTCAAACATGCTGACATCTTCTGTGGCGTCCATCGGCCTATCAGATCACTGCCCAGTGACCGTTGTTAGAAAACATAACGGCTCATTTGCCAAGACGAACATGCACAAAACCATCCTTTTATCGTGATTTAAATTTTTTTGATGAACGCCGGTTTACAGAGCAGCTAGCCAATGCCCGATGTTCACTGATCAACATGACGGACGACGTTTACAAAGCAGCTAACCAATGCCCCGTGGTCTTTGATCAACATGACGGACGACGTTGAAGTACAGTTGGATCTATTCCAGCAGTTGTACATTTCTGTGCTGAATGAACATGCCCCGATTGTTGAAAGGCGTGTCAAAACTATCAAGCAACCTCCTTGGTTTAACGCAGATCTGGCTAGATTAATAATGGTCAGAGATCGCCTATTCGATCGCACAAAACACTCAAACGATCCTCGCGCATCGGCGATGTATAAGTCTGCCAAGAACCATGTTAATCATGAAATTCGAAAGGCGCAACGTGACTTCTACATAAAGTCCATTGAACAACAGATACCAAATCCACGCGTGATATGGAATCACATAAAATATTCAATGGCTACGACGCGCGCGGTTCAACCGAGACAAACTAACTGTCAGCTGCATCCACACGCAAACATGATCGATGGCCGATAAATTCAATGAACGTTTTGCGTGCGAACATTGCATCGAAATTTAATACTACGACCACTGTGCCGAATTATTCGAAATTGTGGAAATTTATCTCACGTAGCAAACCGGAAAACGCGTCTTTTAAATTGCCGAATACGACGACTGAATTTGTTCTTAACCAACTGCAAAAAATGTCAGCGACAAAAGCAACAGGACTTGATGGCATCAGTTGTAAACTACTCAATCTGAGCGCAGAAATCATTTCACCACACATAGTTAACATATGTTAGTAACGTCGCGGCGCATTTTCAAAAATCTGTTGTCCCTCTATATAAAGGCGGAGTCTCGAACGACGTCATGAATTACATACCTATATCTGTCCTACCAATTCTATCGAAACTCATAGAACGGCATGTGTACAACCACCCATACGCCTATCTGACATATTATAAATTACTTCTAGACGAACAATGCGGCTTTAGAGAGAATCGGTCATGTGAGAGCGTATATTGCTTAAGTTAACAAACTATTTCCTGAACAATATTGACAAAAGCAACTTATTCGGCATGGTGTTAGTCGACCTATTCACTGTTTGACCTTAACATTCCGTCACTGTATAGCCCATTGTCCTTAATGCACTGGCCCCTAGGGAATAATCCAACACCCTGTCCCAGTTGCCACACAGGGTTATTAATTATGATACCACTTCAAGGAGAGAGGGAAATATCTGATTCTGGCTTGTCAAAGTTTAAAATGTAATCTAACATATATACTGCTCTGCAGAGCCACATAGCTGCATCCACACGCAAACATGATCGATGGCCGATAAATTCAATGAACTTTTTGCGTGCGAACATTGCATCGAAATTTAATACTACGACCACTGTGCCGAATTATTCGAAATTGCGGAAATTTATCTCACGTAGCAAACCGGAAAACGCGTCTTTTAAATTGCCGAATATGACGACTGAATTTGTTCTTAACCAACTGCAAAAAAATGTCAGCGACAAAAGCAACAGGACTTGATGGCATCAGTTGTAAACTACTCAAACTGAGCGCAGAAATCATTTCACCACAAATAGTTAACATATGCAATGCAAGTATCGTCGCGGCGCATTTTCCAGAATTTTCCAGAGTGGTCCCTCTATATAAACGCGGAGTCTCGAACGACGTGATGAATTACAGACCTATATATGTCCTACCAATTCTATCGAAACTCATAGAACGGCATGTGTACAACCATTTATACGCATATCTGACATATTATAAATTACTACTAGACGAACAATGCGGCTTTAGAGAGAATCGGTCATGTGAGAGCGTATATTGCTTTAAGTTAACAAACTATTTCCTGAACAATATTGACAAAAGCAACTTATTCGGCATGGTGTTAGTCCACCTATTCACTGTTTGACCATAACATTCCGTCACTGTATAGCCCATTGTTCTTAATGCACTGGTCCCTAGGGAATAATCCAACACCCTGTCCCAGTTGCCACACAGGGTTATTAATTATGATACCACTTCAAGGAGAGTGGGAAATATCTGATTCTGGCTTGTCAAAGTTTAAAATGTAATCTAATATATACTGCTCTGCAGAGCCACATCATTAATACTTTTCATGCAGATTAGCTGGGTGTGGGGCAGGAAATAATCAACAACTGCATGGCTGCTATCGTGTATGGCAGAGACAGCTACATATCCACTAACATGACATATACTGCGTCTTACTGTTTATAAGGTGAACATGACATGTGACACCTATTAGTCTACCTTTTGGAAGCATTTAACTTTAAGATTTGTCATTGCGCTCAAGATCGATATGGTTATACGGCAGGGACGCATCCAGGATCAAATCAACCAGTTAAGACACGTGTCTGGACAATACATTTGTCCACAGGATCTCGTGAATTCACGCACAGAAACATGTGCTTTTAATCAGTTGAAATACGTGAATTCACGTGTTCTGAACCAGTTAAAACACGTGTCTGGACACCAATTTGTCCACATAATCTCCTGAATTCACGCACGGTAACACGTGAATTGAACCAGTTGAAACACATGAATTCATCTTCAGAACACGTGAAATCACGTGTCATTGTTACCTGGGGGACATCATTATCGACATCAGACAATTGCAGATGCGGAGTACAGTGATATCTACAAGACGACTGCAGAAATTCTTGAATGGATAGATGATCCGGTTTCTCGGTTATTTATATTAAACATAATTACTTCTCAAGAAACTTTGTATTCGATCTGAACATTTTGACCGCATCCCGCGGTCTTCTTCAGCAGACTGAAGTTACGGATGTGTCACATGACCAATGTCATGTGACACAAGTTTGAGCAGGACTGGTGGGAGCTCCTGGCCAACGTCTCGATTAAACGTATGTTTCTGTATGTGGATGTTAATCCGGTGTCTCCGATAGTGACGAACATTATGAAGAAAGAGCCATCAGGGAAGCACCTCGTCTCCCAGATATCTGGTTGAGATATGTAGATGACACATTCACAATGTTACAAGAGAGCGAAGTAGACTATTCCACACATCATCTGAACTCAATGGACGAGAACATTAAGTTCACGGTAGAACCAGAACAGGACAATACCTTAGCCTTTCTAGACACATGTATATACCTGAAAGATGATTGATCAACCAAGGTTAAGATATACCGGAAAGCAACCCAGACCAGTATTTGAACTGGGATTCTAATCACCACTTAGAGCACAAAGTATCATGCAGTGGTTAGGACACTCCTCCAAAGGGCAGAAAACCTTAAACAGAAGAGGAGGACAAGAACATATAGAGGTGGATCATATAAAAAAGTGCTGAAAACAAACGGTTACAAAACTTGGATGTTTAACATCACGCAACGGAGAAAGAAGGAGAACACCACCACAGAAACAAGCAGAAGACAACAAGCCTTAGGTCTGCCCTACAAACTATCATAACTATTTGCAAGGAAT
>SDWI01000982.1:140508-152390 GCA_009193005.1 Lamellibrachia luymesi | reverse complement strand
GTGTGAATATGTTTAAAAATAGAATTGACAGATATTTGATAAGGGCGGGCTACACATAGATGGGAAAATTGTTGGACTCTCGATAAGCCAATGGCTTCCTTGTCCACTTGCCATCTGGAACTTGTTGTTTGGGATGGCAATCTTGTTAAATCTTGTTAAAAACTTGTTAAATAAATTAGTGTTTTACTGACACAGCTGGGTGATAATTGAAGCATTAAGGCTTAAGCCTTAGGCAATTGAAGCAGTTTATATAATTATATAACTTGTTCCAGTCGCAAACTATAGTATAGACCCTGCGACAAACTGGTTTAGCTACACCAGTCCAAGCCGTAGGGGAAGCACAGTTGGCTACACATTAAAATAATGTATGTTAAAACATTACAAATGATCTATTGCTGTTTTCATTACAATTGCACTAAAGTAAAGGGGTGATTCTATGTCAAGTGTTGACACTTTTGGATGACCCAACTCCGATTCTGCAGAAATTTTGCATATTTGCATGTACTCAAATCAGTTGTTTTTTACATGTTTTTATTGACCATTCTCCAATTTTTCTCATTTTCATTTCACTCTGACCCATAACTTCAGTAATATTTTTGGAAAGGTCTCATTTAACTGCATTTAGTAGACAGGAAATCTGGTAACTGGGTACTGGGAAGAAACAATTGAATATACAAGCATAGTTTGTTCACTGAATGACAAGCAGCATCAGATTAATCATATAAATGTACTATTTTGATCATATCTTAGAATGCCCACCCTGTTTTTCTCAGTATATTTGTAGTGTTCTAAATATTAGGGTCATTCCATGTGAAATCAGCCAACGGTCAAAATGTTGATGTCACTGAGTTTACTGTAATTTTAACCAATGAATAAGTGGCTATAGTTGAGCACTTCAGTCTTCTGTAAAAAAACTAAGTATTTACCTGTAAATTGCGTCTGTAATACCCTGTAATGTCAACAAGGGGTAAACACACAAAATCATACCTGTTATATATTATGATTTTCTAAAAATTTAACCTTTATTATTTTAGCACAATTATTTCCTGAAGTTATGGGCCAGAGAATGAAGTGATCATTGTTGGTTTTTCACCAAAGTTTTTTTAAGTAATTGGAATTCGTGAAAATGTAATTGGTATTTTCAATTATCTTTCAGTTGCTTTTTCAATTACATCATGTAACTTTTTAACTCAAATTTATTCGTTATAGCTAATCATCAAGTTTATATCATATTTATTTGCCATTGTGTACCATAATATGCAAACATTAAATAAAGCTAGTCTAAAATAAATTAAATTTTTTTGGCATTGGGTATGTCTATGGTTGCTCTGGTCACATGCTATTATTTCAATATGGAATTGATAATTGGAATTGGTATTTTTACTATAACNTTTTAAGTAATTGGAATTCGTGAAAATGTAATTGGTATTTTCAATTATCTTTCAGTTGCTTTTTCAATTACATCATGTAACTTTTTAACTCAAATTTATTCGTTATAGCTAATCATCAAGTTTATATCATATTTATTTGCCATTGTGTACCATAATATGCAAACATTAAATAAAGCTAGTTTAAAATAAATTAAAATTTTTTGGCATTGTGTATGTCTATGGTTTCTCTGGTCACATGCTATTATTTCGATATGGAATTGATAATTGGAATTGGTATTTTTAGTATAACTGACCCCAAGTCTGGATCTGACCTGGAGTCACCTAAAGTTAGGATATCAGTTATCAGCCCAATAGATAACTAGTCTTTTAATTTCAATATTATTTCAATCATTCTTGAAACTGAACTGGTATTTCAGTGATATTTTCTTTCAGGTTTTTTGGAGATAGCAATTAGTTGGCAGTTGAGTTTGCACTGTGTCGTATTGGACAAAACGTTGAAAAATTGTAGCAGGAGTCGAGAAACATATGCAAAATATTGCAAACAATGATGAGAACAATGAACTGACAGGCATGACATAGCGTGTGGTCAGGGGTCAGAAGTAGGACACAGGGTTGTTGGTGTAGAAGTAGATACATCCTTTTTGTTTTTATACCTACTTGCATACAGTACATAGCTGTTGGGGGAAAGATTGACAATTGTTAGGAAATGAGGGGTTGATGTTAAAAAGTTTGGGTGTGTATTATACATGACAATTAATATATAATTTCTGTAAGATTTCAGCAAAAGCCAGGGAGCGTATTATACTTGTGGGCATGTTATATACAGAACGGTTGGATGGGAATGCAGTGTCGAAAACAATATGTAATTTGCGGAAGGTAGCTAGTTTCAGATGATTTTAAAGTGACAGGGAGTTCGTTCCTGATTTTGTGCAAAGCTACAGTTATAGCCTGCCCAGGCTGAGATTAATTTTGGGATCAAAAAGCTGTTGTAAGATCAAACTGGAAATGAAAGGGTGTGGTAGTTACTTCTTGATTGCGTAACCAGTTGGTACACAAATATAAATCATTGTTTAGGAAGTGCACTGATGTTTTAGATAAAAGTGTATATATGTGTGTATATATATATATATAATTATATGTGTGTTTGTGTTTCAGGGGCCATTCTGAGGAATCCTTCCCTTCAAGGAATAACTGAATCAAGCTTCCAGAAAGAGATGCTGCTGTGGCTCCGGAACTCTGGAGACAGGCCTGGCGGGAGGAAGAGGAGAGCTTTAGTACAAGACAGGCATGATCATGCCAATGATGTGTAAATTTATGATGAATAAAACTGTTCGCGTTTAGTTTCATATCCTGGTGTTTGTTGCTATCTCATGCAGGCATACTACTATATCCCAATATTAGGCCACAGAGATTCCTATATTGGACCAGTTTAGCATACCAGTACCAGCACAGTACTGGGCCATTAGTGTTCCAATATTGTGCCAGTACATAGCATGCCAGTAATGGTACAGTACCGTGCCAATGCACTGGGCCAATGCTGGACCGTTAATGCACCAGTATTGGCCCAGTTAACAGCCTCTGTGCAGAGCATGCATTGGGCCAGTGCTGGTTATAGGTTATCAGGCCAGTACCACATCAAACAGCAGTAGACATTGGCCCTGTATTGGCCCAGTACTGTTATGTTAGTTGAGTAGCAGGCGCAGGTCCAGGCCCTGAAAAACTAACCCGTGTATTTGGCATTTTCGAACCTATTCCGGTTCGGAACTATATAACTTAATGTTTAAAATGACACGCATTAAGGTGGCCGATTACCCTGCAATAAAAGTAATGAAACATTTTAAAGGTTGTTTGAAATCCAAAAGGCCAAAACAAATGGTGGTCAAGTGCAAATGTTTTGAACATCTGACATAGTAACAGCTATGTCACCAGCAAAATTAAAAAAATATTTTACTCTGATCATAATCTGTCATAACACGAAATGTATTTACTAATCAAATATAACACTTGCAAGAATATTGCAATTTGATATGTTCATATTATATAAAGCATAAGTCAAACTCGCATAAAAAATTGTAAAATAAATTATTTTATTAAGATACGGAAAACACATTTCAGCTCAATTTCGTCAGTATTTTATCCACAAGGAGTAATGCCACGTCAGTAAAACTTGGCTAATATGTTCATTTATTATTTATCTCTAAAAAGGCAAAACAAAAGTTCAGGGGGGTGAGCACATTTGAAAAAATATCTGACATAGTAACGGCTTCATCACCAGCAAAATACTGTGCTCTGGTCACAATCAATCATGACACAATATTTATTTACTATTCAAATATAAATCTTGCAGGATTACTACAATTTGATATATTAATATTATACAAAGCATAATATTTCAGATATGCATAAAAAATCTATTATTTTATGTAATTTATTAAGTCAAGGAAAAAATCCTAAATTTCGACGATATTTGTTCAACATTGACCCACAAGGAATAATGTCACTTCAGTAAAACTGCAGAAATGTTCATTTGTTATTTAGTTCTCTCTATTAAAAGGCAAACAAGTTGGGGGTTCCCGTGCAAATTTGTGAAACGTAGCAGCAAAAATAGCCAATTATAAGCTAAAAGTGTTACATACATATCTATGTGGGACAAATACATAGCTGAACGCATTACATACTAAGTGCGACATATACATAGCGTTACTACATAGCAAAACCTGGTACATACATAGATAAAGGCGACAAATACATAGCTAAGGCTTTGCTACTACACTACTTCATTACTTTGTTGATTCGTTATTTTGCTGCTTCGTTGCTTTGTTACTTTGCTATTTCGCTACTTTGCAAGGTTTACCGTTTGCTAATAATTATTTAATAATTTAAACGTTACTTTACGATAGGTAAGCAAAACACCTTGTTAAACCAGTTACGATAGACACGTCAGGGGCGTAGCTAGGTATACATTCAAGTGGAAGAACAAACATGACCCACCTACTCGACAATCATCCCTGGTAAAATGTAGATGCGAACCTTCAGTATATAATATATGTAGATGTATATAGTTTTAATGTGCTGGGATTTTGGTGTTTAATAATATTGTTTATGTTTCAATTAATGATAACAGTCAGTGAAGCATTATCGCAATACACGTACATTAGTTATGTTGATCTTACCAGATTGTGCATCCTCGTCTAACTCGGGTTCACCTGAAATACATGCAAGCTCTGGGCTGAGTAGTTGAAGGGAAAGGCGATCTGCTAGACTGTGTCCATCGTGTTTCTAACTAGTGGCTCTTTGCTGGCATGCGCAGTAGTCAAGTTAACATTGTGTACTTTGCAGTGACTGTAGATGGCGCCAGATAGGCATTATCAGCTGTCTGATTCCTGCTTGCACTCCACCATGGATGCCAGCCACATTAGGGATGGACCGATCAATTTCTGGGGGCAGGTTGGATTTTAAAAATATTTGTTTGCCATATTGATGTGGAAGCACGTGCATACGGATGTCCAAATTCTAGAATTTAAGTGAAAATTGTTTGTTATCGCATTTCAAATTGTGTAGTGTATTGCATGAACTTGTGGTGCATGAGAAATGACTATCGGTAGGTAAATAGACCTCATAATGGAATAATACTAGACAGATTAGAGAAATACAGCATAACGGATTTAACATAGTGGATTCAACTAGTTTACTTTATTAGGTGTTCAGTATCCCTAATGTGTAAATAATCATAAAATAACACAGTTCATTCGGTATCTATTTATGATAAAATTAGTAGGTAATTATTAAGGTAGGACGAAGCTAATTAACTGGGATCTGTAAATCGGTGCTAGGAAAAAAGACTCGATGTTTCAATAAAATAAACACAACACATATATAAGCCACGCATTGTTGGGGCAAAGCGCGTTGCCCCACATGATAAAAATTAATTTGCGACACGTACAGGACTGCCACTAAATTGCATTTTTGTAGTAAGATTGTGCAATTCTAGTACTATTTAGTTACGAAGTGAGTATATGTAACTGCGTTAACCGTTTCGGACTTAGATGGAAATAAGTAGGTCAAATCGTGTTTGCCCCCAGAGGGGTGCGCTTTGCCCCACCCTACTCTATAACTATAACTATAACACACAACCTACTCAGAGGTTTGATGACTTAGCACACTTTTTTCATTTTCACTGAATACCAGTCCTATATTATGTCACTATGCCATGCACCACCTAATTGTGTGTTCTAGAAAACAGGAAAACAATGTTGAAAATTTCATTTCTTTATCATGTATAGTGTTTCTCAGACGTTTCTCTGTGGATGCGACATGCTGAAAATACCATATACAAATACATTGCATTTTGCTACTTGTTTGCTATTTTTCTTATTCACAAGGCCACATTGCGAAAGAATAATGTCTTAAATATATGTAGCTATTAAGATAAGGTTTTTAACAATGCATCATATTGAAATATATATGTCCAGTGTTATGATAGCAGCAATATACTGGACACTCATCACATTATAACTATAATATTATAATATTATTATATTACTAGTACTCTTTTAACACCTATTGAATGGAATCGTGTCTGAGGGATGTGTAAGGCAGATGGAAAAAACTTCATCGACGGTCTGTAGGAAACATCGTCGGACTTGCAGATCATATGCATATGCACCTATAAAAGTTACTAAAGCTTAGCTGTTTCTCACTACAAACATATCACTTCAGTGGTTTACTAGGTAAACCTTATTGAACAAAGCATCTTAACGTGAGGTTAACATCAGTGATTTGTAAATTATTAGAAAGGTTAATTAAATACCACATGGTGGGCTTCCTTGTTGTGCATAAATTATTAAATCCATCTCAAAAAGCGAGGTCATGCTTAACAAATGTTGTTTTTGAAGATATTTCTAAGTGGATAGATGAGGGATCACCATAGATATTATCTACTTAGATTTTCAGAAGCTTTTGACAAAGATTACTACTTAAATTAAAAGCCCATGGTATTGGGATGACATACTTGACTGAACAGAAAAATTTATGACTGACAGAAGACAGCGTATTGTAGTAGATGGGGATCAGTTTTAGGACCTTTATTATTCTTAATACACTTTATATGTATTATTTGGCCGATAATTTAACAAACAACATACTCAAATTTGCGGATAACACAAAAGTGTCTAGAAAGGTTAGCAATGATGGTGATAAGCACCATTTACAAAACGATCTGGACAAATGAGTTATATGGTCTAAACAGTGGCAGATGTTATTCAATTTTGGGAAATGTAAATGCCTACACACAGGACACGGAAACTTGTAAACTATAAAATGGGAGATACTCTTCTAGGTACTACCGTGAAAGCAAAGGACATAGGAGTAACAATAAGTGCTGATGTGAAAGCTTCAGAGCAGTGTGGTATTGCAGCTTCNAATGGGTATGAAAATTTTATAGAAATATTTGTTCTCACTTAAAAAAGATAGTAGATCAGTGTAGATTGGATATCAGGATGTATAAATAAATGTATGAAACAAATTATCAACATATTGTATAAATGAATATGTTTAAAAACAAAGTTGACACATATCTTAGGAGGGCAGGTTACACATAGATGAAAAAAATTGATAAGCCAATGGCTTCATTGTCCCCTTGACATCTGGGGCTTTGCCTCGGGTGGCAATCTTGATAAATCTTAATGTCACGCGCCACGCCATACTGTTAGTTATACAACGGCTAGCCATGCTGATATCCACTCAACGTTTACAAACGTATGTTTAACACAGTAATAAGATTACCTGATTGGTCTACATAATTTTACCATGATATATCAACCCAGATAACCCATTTTTTAATAATTTCGAACACGATCTAGTAGGGGCTTACGCGTGTTGACATAGACACGCAATTGTTCGAACGCTTTGCGTGTGTTCTGTGATTGTTGTGATTTATGTAATCTGCGTCAAGCGTCGAATGGTAGGGATGCAGCAGCATATTTACAAATGTAGGAAGTAAAAAAGTATGCTCAAGTCAGTCAAGTGTTTATTAACTACTATATAATGGGAATAACTTACTGCGGCACTCGTGATGTCATCTGGCTGGTAACACTCTTGTGACATCAACAAACAGGATTATTCCCTAAATTAAGCTACGTCACAAATGCGGTATTCTGGCAACATTCGTTCACCAAATAGAAATCTATTTGTAAACACCTATTCCTATACTTGCCAACAGAATATGACTTCATGCTGTTTGTGTCCAAACTGAACTTATGTAGCATATTGTGGCCATTGTTTATTAAACCAGCCGCTTTTAATACTTAGTCAACCGATTTCTGAGAACTGCGTAGGGGCTTATCGGTCAGCCACCAGTTAAACGGTGGTTTGACCACAATCCCCCACTTTTAGAACACATTCTGAGAAAACCACTTGTGTGATATTCTTGGCTGTAGTTGAAAATGATCAATTTTATTAACTCTTAGGTGCATAGCCCCCAAACGACGACTTTTATTTTGCTTTAAGCCACAAAATGTTTATTGTGTAGCCAAACATAAAAATGCTATGAACATGTTTTTTGGTATAATTGAATGCACGATGTGTCAAGAGACGGATCTATGGTACAATGCAGATATATATATATATATATATATATATATATATATATATATATATATATATATATATATATATATACTATTTATATAATTATGCTAAATTATCTGTTATGCAATAACTTTATTTAAATTTATTTGTAATGCATATTTGTATGTATACAGATGTGTGCATACAATGACGACTTTAGATGCCGTTTATATGTACTCAATAATCATTATGCTTTAGTACTTTATTACTTTTAACGTATTTATACTCTTAATGCATATGCGTGTATGTATATGGGTTTTACCTGAAATAAAAATTATTCTATTCTACTCAACGTTTCATGGGATTTCACACCTGACACACAAAACTACCTTTTATGCTCCAGACGATGTGTATGAAAACTTGTATTCGGACCACATGTTGAGTAACGCACATTAAGAGGGACGTATGTTTCCTACCTTTACCTATGTACTAGACATGTTTCCTCGAATGATTTCCATGTAGTAAGCCGTTTAGGCCATCTACCGTCCTGCTAGTCCATGTTTGTTGCAGTAGCAAATGGACAACTCAAAGTCAAGCAACACAGTTATGTTGTTGAAGTTTGGAAGCAGTGTCTCTCTCACCTGTGCGGCAGTTTCTGGACTTAAAGGTGTTTAGCTTAAATGTTCAATATATGGCATAATTGTACGAATGATATGCAGTGGCATTCACTGTAACATCAACTGTTCACAACTAACCAATATGTTTTATTGTAGTAGCAAGTGGACAACTGACGGTGAAGCCACAGAATGTTGTGGGAAAGGTTGGAAGCAGTGTCACTCTCGCCTGTGGTGCAGATCCAAGTGTCAAGCTTGTGTGGGATGAGTACATTACAAGTGCAGCCACTGCACAAGGGATAACAGACCGTTACGGTTTAATTAAACCACAGACAAAGTACTGGCTACTCACAACGCCTCCAGGAAACTATCAGCTAACAGTCAAGTTACTGATGCTAAATGATGCTGGCAAATACAGCTGCAAGTTTCTGCAGGATGTATCTGTTACTGGAAGTTCAGAAGTCATTATATTTGGTGAGACAAATTCATAATGATAAGCATTTCAGAAATAATTAGTAATTTCGCTAAATGTCAATGAAACAAAAATTCACCTTCCACATCGAATCACCAGATTTTCAGAAACCCCCAGGTCTTGAAATTGCTTCAATATTTTTACCTGATATTCTCCAAATGAACAAATCTAAAATTTTAACTTTCTGCTCCTAATAGTTTGTGAGATAAAATTATTATTGCTACCATAAGTATACCCGGTTTTGTACTTAAATTACCAGCTATATATTTTCGACAAAGTTTGAGGTCCAATAACTCAGTCATGAGTAGAGCTTTGACATTTTCTCTGTGTGTTTACTCTAACCCATAGAGTATTAACTTTGATATATAAGATGGTTATATACAGACTGGTGAGTCACAAAATAATGTGGAGTTACCATGAACATATGTACTATTTTGTAGTCCTCAAACATGGCCCCTCGCAAAACAGCAACTGTGATTTTACAAATTGTCTCAGGCTCCATATGCACAACCATCTTATATCATGATAGAAGTTAACGTGGACATTCTATCTATGGGTCAGAATAAAAACATGCAAGCATGCACGCACGCACGCATGTTTGCATGCACCCACACACACATTTTCAGGCTCTAGGTGTTTGCATATACCAATGATCTATGTGTAAAAATGGGTATACTATGCGGTACATTTAGAAAAAATTATGTTTGATGACCATGTGAGATAATATAGGGACGTTGATTTTCTGCGATGGCAGAAAATGGACGGATTTAACAGAATTGATGGTTTGAAATGGAATTCACGTTTTTCTAACGGAAATTCCTCGATCGCAGAGGCCGGTCAGAATCCACGGAATCGATGAACTGAACTTAACTTCTCAAACTGTAATTCCTATTTGTACAAACACCATTAAACATCCACTGGTTTTTATGCACCACGTAAGATANAGAATAAACAGACGGCTCACCATATTCCACAAAGCCATCCACAGTCATCTATCATTGCCTGTTGCAAACCTCCTCCAACCCACCAAACGCCATTCACGGCATCTAAATAGCAAAGCCTTCAACACTATACACGCGAGCAAAAACTGTTACAAATTTTCTTTTTTTCCCCGAACAATAAAAGATTGGAATTCATTACCAGACGCAATAGTCAACATCACAGAACCACAGCAATTTAAGCAAGCACTCACACACCTAGCCCCAAACAAACATGACTAAATAGCATTCACACCCAACCCTGACCGTTTGACTCCATAGGAGTGTTGGCCAGTAACAATACAAGACAATGCTTCCCAGAGAAGCCGAGTTGGAGTTGGAATGATCAGGTCTGCCAGGGGGTGGAGTGTAAAGCGCTTTGAGGGGTCCGTAGGACCGGATACTGCGCTATATAAAAATTACATTTACCTTTATATTAAATGGTGTTCAGTTTCGATTATGATACTTAATGTGTCGCCGGCAATAATTGTTCAGCATACATGAAATGAGCCCTGTATTTTTATAATAATATTATAATGTAAATTATTAATGTTGTCTACAGGCTCAACATACGCGAGATGACCCCATACAAAAAGGACTTGGTGCTGTTGGGTATCATTTCATGCAGTGTCAACACATCCGACATGACAATGTCTCAGGGACAGCGGCCAAGCCAGAGGAAGAAGACACGCATGAGAGCCTTCAACTTCAATCTGCTACAATACGTTTCTGTACCTGTTCGACATGAGCGCTAACTACCTGAATGTACCTGTTCGACATGAGCGCTAACTACCTGAATGCCGCCGTCAAGAAGCATTTCAAGGAGAATGGTCTTATTCCAAGAAAGAAAAGATCAGGTATGTTCTATTGATAAATACACCTAGATGCTAAGTAATACTGTGATCCCCAGATCTGGTGATCACCATACATGTAATAATGTTGCGCTTTGGGTAATAGTAATGCAGTTGTTATTAATAACAGTTTTTTCAGTGGCAATANCTGTTGGGTATCATTTCATGCAGTGTCAACACATCCGACATGACAATGTCTCAGGGACAGCGGCCAAGCCAGAGGAAGAAGACACGCATGAGAGCCTTCAACTACGCCCACCACAGGATCTGCTACAATACATTTCTGTACCTGTTCGACATGAGCGCTAACCACCTGAATGCCGTCAAGAAGCATTTCAAGGAGAATGGTCTTATTCCAAGAAAGAAAAGATCAGGTATGTTCTATTGATAAATACACCTAGATGCTTAGTAATACTGTGATCCCCAGATCTGGTGATCACCATACATGTAATAATGTTGCGCTTTAGGTAATAGTAATGCAGTTGTTATTAATAACAGTTTTTTCAGTGGCAATATTTATTTGTTATTTTGAATTATGAATTAAAGTTGTAGCGTCAGTTATTTCAAATCATGTGTTGACTTGAGGCGCGATGCTGTTGCTAGGAGGAAGAAGGAGAACAGCTCTGTCTCTGGACGATATCCGCAGGGTGACAAGATTCATCCTCCACTACGCTGAACTACACAGCCTCGTTCTCCCTGGTCGGGTCCCGGGCTTCAAACGCGATGATGTGAAGGTATTTTCAACTTGCAATAATCATCGTATTTTTCGCCTGATTCAACGCTGGTGTAATTTATCATTAATTTTGAGCATTGTTTTATTCTGTATTCTTTACATCTGCTGCCTATACAATAGACAACACAACATTCTTACAATCGCATCATCACACAATAGAGCTCTTTATAAAACAATACACATTCACAACTGTAAAAAAAGGAAGAGAATAAATAATAATATGTATATAATAATAGTTGTTATAATAAATTAATAATGATGAACAATAAAATTATTA
>SDWI01000982.1:90002-139108 GCA_009193005.1 Lamellibrachia luymesi | reverse complement strand
GTTGCATCTTTGCATCATATTGCTCTGATATGAACACTGGGATGCATGAACACAAAACATATACAACTTTTGACTAAGATATGTGTATTTAGCACACAATCGATGCCTGAAAACCCTCTCGTGAATGATTTGTTGAACAAATTGTGATTCTTGTCAGGTTTATGCACATTAACTTTCAACAACATGTTTACTCTAACTAACATTACAAAGAACAATTCCATCAATTTTTATTGGAATGGAATGACCCAATAAATGGCAATATGTAATGCCTATGCAGTAATCATGCACTAGATTCCATGTACATTCCATTCCATGTAAACAAAAGCTGATATTCTTTTAAAATTTGTTGTTGCGGTTCAAATAGAGCAGCAGATTGCATAGTGTGCAAAAACACAATATTGTACATTTCCGGTTAAAACACGACACAACGAGAACGTTAAGAATGTTTTTTCTTCAAAAAGTGAAAAATCGGGTTGGCGGATCCATAAACCAACTACTAAACAATAAACGGCCTTACTATTTTAATATTACGTGACTTAGTATATACATGTATCTTAATGTAATTACAGAAGGAGATCCTGTATGTGGGAACAACATCACAAGCAACAAGGCCGTAGAGGGAGACTACATCGAGTACAGTTGTGAGGTGAAGTACCAAGGAAAGTGGGCTCCAGTGATGGAGTGGAAGAACACTAATGGAGGTCTACGAGCCATGGATGAAACCACGGGGAACACAGTGAAATACACATATGTCACTGAGTTGACACCAGAAGACAATGGGCAGATCTACACTTGTCGGACTTACTTTGATCAACTAAAGCCTGGCACAGTAAAAGACAAAGAAGCAGACAACGTACCTACAACTGCCAATGTGCTCACTAAATACACATCACCACAACTCACTGTTTATTGTAAGTTTGATTGGTTACACCATATTTGTTATTACGTTATCTATTAACCTAAGTAAATTTGTATAATTGTATTGTTTTATGTTTTTTATGAACCATGTTACTTAATGACATGATAAAAACTACTAATAACCGCTAATAATCATACTGCACATTAAGACAACATGGAAGGGAGTATGGATGCCTCTCACAATCTCGAGTGTAAGCTCAACGGAGCTTTCAAGACCCCTATGGTCCCATCGTCAGCGTCTGTCTAAACTGCCTACAGAGGGCAGTTTATACTGACATTGATGAGAGGACCGGGAGGGTATTGAAAGCTCCGTTGAGCTAACACTTGAGACTGAGAGGTATCTTTACTTTTGTCTACATCAGTCCAACAGTGTCTTGTTCCACCTTACATGCCGAGTTAGAAAGTACATTTAATTGGGCTGGCTATATTAATACTTAGCAATGTTTGTTTATTACCTGCATTACAAATGTAAAATATGTAGCTAACATGTTGTTGCTCCTTTGTAGATGGTCCACGGTCGCTGATGGTGAAACCTGTACAAGATTCTTATTATCCTGGCGATAAACTAAAAGTAACTGCTGATAGCAATCCACTCGATAGAACCTATGAATGGGTGAATACAGCAACAGACGGAATGCTAGGCACAAAAGACACTCTCACAATCACTGAGGAGATGCTTGGAAGTCAGTCACTAAAGGTTATTGTGTGCAACACCATTCCAATTCCGACAGCCAACACCATCTGCAAAGAGCGCCAATTGAACTTCACAGTGATACGTAAGTGAATTGAATTATTAGATTATGCGAGCATCATGTAGGACCGGTAATATTTTGGTTGAGATATTCTTACTTAGACGTGCTCTAATGTTTTGGTCAATACTGGGATGCACATGGAAGAATAATAATATATAATTATTAATAATTATAAATTCAGTGTACACTTTTATTACATTGAATCATACAATAAACTTTTGCTGTATTATTCGAAGAAGTCAAATTCACAGTGATGAGTATGCGATAAGTAAATTAAATTATTACAGACGTGGGTTTCAAAGAATTGTTGAATCATTTGAGCTCCAAATACCTCTTTGCTCCCCATATATTTCCTCTTGGTTGATCACTGGTAGCTTTCCTGATCATCCATTCAATGATGGCCAGAAAATGTAGTGGCGAGATCCCTGCCTTACCACAGACCTTACATGGAACTACTCACTCTGTTATCCACCGTGCCTCACACAACACTGACTGTCTTTCAGGATGTTCATCAACTTCGGAGGGAAATCATACGCCTTAAATATCTTCCAGAGGGATGGATTGTGGATGCTGTCGAATGCCTTTTCAACGTCGTTGTAATTTATGTAGATAGACGAGTTCCATGCGGGTGACTGCTATTATAAAGATATGTCTGAGCACGATCCTCTGCTCCTGAAACCTGCCTGTTCTTCCCTAATTTCTTTCTCAGTACCTTTCTTGATTCGTTGTAAAGGTAATATGCAGAACATTGTCCCGGTACAGACAGTAGATTGATGCCTCTCCAGTTGCCATACTCTGTCATGTGTCCTTTTTGTGGGAGGTTTCACAATGATTCCTTTCTCCCAAGCCTCTCTTCTTCCCAAACTTTGTTGAACAGTTCAATGAGTGCATTTGCACTAAGGCTGCGGTCAGCCTTCAGCAAGTCAGCTGTCCTCTCCTGGAGCTCTATTTCCCTTGGTCTGTCTAGTGGCATCCTTTACTTATTAATGTGTGATACGCCCACTATTCTTATCCAGCTGTTGTGCTATAGTATGTATTTCGCCTGCTAAATCGGGATCATCTCAGTTTAGAATCTTCCAAAAGTATTCTGCCCATCTGTTGAGCTGTTCATCCTCCTTAGTCAGGACGTTTTGTTCTTGTCCTTGGCTACTATTGATTTGTTGAACTTGTTGCCTGTATGTGTCTTGTTGATTTTGTAGATGGATCCAAGAAGATCTCCTGAGCTATCTGCCATTATCATTGATGTAGCACTTGTAACATTTCGGTCGGTTATTTATTGAGTTATGCTCTAATGCTATGGTAAATACTGGGATTCCCATTGGAAGTTAGGAGAGTAATATGGTAGACAAATGTGGGGTGCGCACAACCATCATGCGTACGCCTATTGAATAAATTAACACACACACACACGCACGCACGCACGCACGCACGCACGCACGCACGCACGCACGCACGCACGCACGCACACACACACACACACACACACACACACGAACGGACATCATTAACCAGTCGTTAGGGGTGCGATGCGTTAGCCAGCTGCCAGGGGCACGACATAAAAATCCATCAAAACATAGTGATCAGGTATCGATTTGTACTTCAAGTGAACAGAAGACACGTTGCGTTGGTTAGCTCACATTTTACTCGGACCCGGATTCGGATCATCATATTAATGTGCGGGTGCACTACATGTAAGGTAGTTCTGTGACAGTATATACTGTTGAAAGACAAACAAGTGCCTAAGAAAGGCAAACAGATCATACACAAAACCAGTTTAAGACCTATTGGCTGTGGATGTTGAACCTTGAAAAACAGACTTGAAAGTTGAATCACTACAGCAGACATGAAAGCCATACGAATTACACAAGGTGTCACCAAATGGAACAGACAACATGATCATCTCTACAGGGAGAGCAGAATCCCCCCAATTGTAAAAGTGACCAGGATGAATAAATTGAGATGATATAGTCATTTGATGAAAAGAAAAGATAATTCCGTCATAAATGTGGTACTAAGCATAACCATGACGGGAAAGAGAAGAGGAGGAAGGCCCAAGTTACGGTGGGTCAACAACACCAGTAGCCATCTGGAGGGAAAGAGACCAAGAGGAAGGCAGAGGTTACGGTGGGTCAACAACATCAGCAGCCACCTGGAGGGAAGGAGACGGAGAGGAAGGCCCTGGTTACATTGGCTCAACAACATCAGTAGCCACCTGGAGGGAAGGAGACGACAAGTTCAATCCAGGTCTTCCCAGCCATCTTCATCTCTTCTCCAAAAGTCCTTCTCCAAGTGCCCAGTGGTCTCTTTTTCTTTTTCCATATGGTGTCCACTTGAGAGCGGCACGAGGAAGGCTATTCCTGTCCATTCGGAGAACGTGACCAAGTCATCTCCATCTTCTCTGCTTCACCTCACCTACAATGTTTTCGATGCTGGAGCATTCTGAGATTGTTTTGTTTCGTACTCGCTGCTCCCAACGTATTCTCAGGATTCTTCTGAGACACCTTCCTTCAAAACCTCCCAGTAGGCTCTCTGTATTCTTGTTTGCCATCGTCCTGAAATGGACCTTAATACTGAATGGACGTTGGATATGTATATTTCCAGTTGTGTCTGTGTATATAGAGTAGTGGATTTCCAGATGTTATTGAGTCTGTTGAAAGTCCTTGTGGAGATGCTGATCCTTGTGGAGATTTATTTTTCAATGTTGCTCTCTGTTGATATGTCGCTGCCAAGAAGTCGTTCACTTACTCTAGTACTTTTCCTCACGTTGTTCTTTCTTGTGCTGCGTGGCTGCAATTTCGCGATTTTGGTCTTTGTTGGGTGTATCTTGAGACTTACTGTTTCTGCTGTGTTGCCAATTATGTCTGTTTTTCTTGGATGTCCTTTTGCCTTTTGGAAGTGCAAAAGGAGGCCGATGTTGTCGGCGGCGGCGAAGTCTGTATCTTCTAACCATTCAGTTCCCATACGAGTACTCTTTGTTGACCACTTGTAGCTTTTCTCATCACCCGGTCAATGACGGTCAGAAAGTGCTATGGCGAGATGTCGAATTCCTGCCTGACACCACTCCTCCTGTTATCCAGTAACTCTCATAGTTGATGTAAAGAGGTGAGTTCCATATCAAGTCACTGCATGGCCGAATTATAAAGATCATATATGTGCACTATCTTCCGCTCCAGAAGTCTGAATGTTCTTTCCTAAGTTCTTTCTCAGCACCTTACTTGATTCGTTATAAAAAATACCCTGCAGAAAACATTGCCTTGTACAGGCAGTATATTGATGACTCTTCAGTTGCCAACTCTTTCATGTCTCCTTTTTGTGAAGTTTCACAATGATTCCTTTCTACTATGCCTCTCTCTCTTCTTCCAAAATTGTGTTGAACAGTTCCACGAGTGCATTTGCACTAAAGCTGGGTCTGCCTTTATGTCCTCTCATTGTGCTCTGTTTCCCTTGTTTCCCTGTTAGTATTTAGCCTGCCACCTCGGGATCGCCTCCATTTAAAATGTCCCAAAAGTATTCTGCACATCTGTTGAGCTGTTCATCGTCCTTTGTCAGGACGTTTCGTTATTGTCCTTGACAACTTTTGATGTGTTGAACTTGTTGCCTCTAAGTGTCTTTGTGATTTTGTAGACGGTCCTGTGTCGCTCCTCTTTGCTGCTGCTTGTGTTTCTGTTGCTAACTCATCCATGTACACTATCTTGTGTTTCTGTTGCTAACTCATCCATGTACACTATCTTGTGTTTCTGTTGCTAACTCATCCATGTACACTATCTTGTGTTTCTGTTGCTAACTCATCCATGTACACTATCTTGTTGAGTCGGGTGCTCCTTTTCACTGCTACGTTCTTCTCTCTATATTCCCGTGCCATCGCATCCTTGTCTTCTGTCCTGCACTGTCCTTCAGTGAGCTTCCAGGAGTGCACCGTGATTTACTGTTTCCTCTGCCTTGTTCGGTGTCCTAGAATCGTCTTGCTGGTATTCAAGAAGCCGTCCTGAATTTTCTGGCATTGTCACTTGTAGGATTTCGGTCGGTTATTTATTTAGACATGCTATAATGCTATGGTCAATACTAGGATTCACATTGGAAGTTACGACAATAATATGATAAACAAATGTGGGGTGCGCACAACCATTCATCTTTAATACAGAGATTGAACCATCCATACATAAATTATGCGTACGTCTATTGAATCGTGCAAACATATTTATTCCTGTATTATAATATGTGTTTTTTTCACATGGTGTTTTTATCTTTGCGTAATTTTTTTTTCAAACTGCTTTAACAAGTTATTTACAATTTTTTTTAACATTCTTCAGAATAGTTTCATTTTATAATTCTACAGGTCTTATTTTCATATCCAAACATTGAGTGAAAATGGCTTCTTCAGTAAGATGACATCATCGTAGATGTGTAGTAGCTCGTACTTTATCTCGGTGGATCGGTTGTAATAACTGTGTTTACACAATTCAAAGCCATTAATCGCATATACCAGTATGTTACATTTTGCCGCAATGGCAAAACCTGTTTCAATTTGCCCCGCTACCTGTTACAACTTGTCCCACATCGGGGTAAATTTTGAACTTTAGGAGGCCTCACGAAACCTACCATTTCACAAATATGCATTTAACATCTGCGGGAGATATTTGCGGTTTAGTTGGCATTAAACAAGTTTCGATCAGGTAATAATTCGAACCACAATGCTTAAATATGCTGTTTTTTTTAAGACGAGACCCGGTCTCCCCTACTCCTAATAAGAACTGTAGTATTATATTTACTAAATTGTAATATGTGTCTTCTGCATGGTTTGTCATTAATATGTTGCATACATTTTAGCTACTTACGTTGATGCTATGCTTCTGTTCTGCTTGACCTTATCTTTATAACTTCATTGATAGTGACCTAGCTATTTGTACTATTTCCCAACCACACACTTGATGGTGGAGGGTGACTTCCTACTCACACTTGTGTCTTGCTAACACCGCAGAGCTTTCATTGAGTTGCAGCTTGTCAGGATTCTGTTTGGTTTGGTTTCTTTGGATTTTAAGCTTGATTTACTAATTACTCATTTGCTCGCTAGCTTCAGCACTTCAACACCAGGGGGCTTCGGTGGTGGCATTGTGACCCGCACATGTTTAGTGTAACAGGTGGTCTGGATGTAGTTTTTAGGCCCTTACAGTGTCGCATTGATTTCCTTCATTGTAGCCAAACCGACTACCACAACTACTACAACTACCACACCAGGTAACACTCAACTTTTCTCTGATTTTTTAAGGATATTGAATGGGTATGAAAATTTGATAGAAATATTTGTTCTCACTTAAAAAAGATAGTAGATCAGTGTAGATTGGATATCAGGATGTATAAATAAATGTATGAAACAAATTATCAACATATTGTATAAATGAATATGTTTAAAAACAAAGTTGACACATATCTTAGGAGGGCAGGTTACACGTAGATGAAAAAATTTGATAAGCCAATGGCTTCATTGTCCCCTTGACATCTGGGGCTTTGCCTTGTTAAATCTTAATGTCATGCGCCACGCCATACTGTTAGTTATACAACGGCTAGCCATGCAGATATCCACTCAACGTTTACAAACGTATGTTTAACACGGTAATAAGATTACCTGATTGGTCTACAGAATTTTGCCGTGATATATCAACCCAGATAACCCATTTTTTAATAATTTCGAACACGATCAAGTAGGGGCTTACGCGTGGTGACATAGACACGCGATTGTTCGAACGCTTTGCGTGTGTTCTGTGATTGTTGTGATTTATGTAATCTGCGTCAAACGTCGAACGGTAGGGATGCTTCGTGAAACCGACCCAGCAGCATATTTACAAATGTAGGAAGTAAAAAAGTATGCTCAAGTCAGTCAAGTGTTTATTAACTACTATATAATGGGAATAACTTACTGCGGCACTCGTGATGTCATCTGGTTGGTAACACTCTTGTGACATCAACAAACGGGATTATTCCCTAAATTAACCTACGTCACGAATGCAGTATTCTGGCAACATTCGTTCACCAAATAGAAATCTATTTGTAAACACCTATTCCTATACGTGCCAACAGAATATGACTTCATGGGATTTCACACCTGACACACAAAACTACCTTTTATTCTCCAGACGAAGTGTATGAACATTTGTATTCGAACCACATGTTGAGTAACGCATATTAAGAGGGACGTATGTTTCCCTACTTTTACCTATGTACTAGACATGTTTCCTCGAATGATGTCCATGTAGTAAGCCGTTTAGGCCGTCTACCGTCCTGCTAGTCCATGTTTGTTGCAGTAGCAAATGGACAACTCAAAGTCAAGCAACACAGTTATGTTGTTGAAGTTTGGAAGCAGTGTCTCTCTCACCTGTGGCAGTTACTGGACTTAAAGGTGTTTAGCTTAAATGTTCAATATATGAAGACATAATTGTATTAATGATATGCAGTGGCATTCAGTGTAGCATTAACTGTTAACAGCTAACCAATATGTTTTATTGTAGTAGCAAGTGGACAACTCACGGTGAAGCCACAGAATGTTGTGGGAAAGGTTGGAAGCAGTGTCTCTCTCGCCTGTGGTGCAGACCCAAGTGTCGAGCTTGCGTGGGATGAGTACATTACAAGTGCAACCGTTGGACAACAGATAACTATCCGTGACATTTTTATTAAACCAGAGACAAAGTACGGGCTGGTGACAATGCCTCCAGGAAACTATCAGCTAACAGTCAAGTTACTGATGCTAAATGATGCTGGCAAATACAGCTGCAAGTTTCTGCAGGATGTATCTGTTACTGGAAGTTCAGAAGTCATTATATTTGGTGAGACAAATTCATAATGATAAGCATTTCAGAAATAATTAGTAATTTCGCTAAATGTCAATGAAACAAAAATTCACCTTCCACATCGAATCACCAGATTTTCAGAAACCCCCAGGTCTTGAAATTGCTTCAATATTTTTACCTGATATTCTCCAAATGAACAAATCTAAAATTTTAACTTTCTGCTCCTAATAGTTTGTGAGATAAAATTATTATTGCTACCATAAGTATACCCGGTTTTGTACTTAAATTACCAGCTATATATTTTCGACAAAGTTTGAGGTCCAATAACTCAGTCATGAGTAGAGCTTTGACATTTTCTCTGTGTGTTTACTCTAACCCATAGAGTATTAACTTTGATATATAAGATGGTTATATACAGACTGGTGAGTCACAAAATAATGTGGAGTTACCATGAACATATGTACTATTTTGTAGTCCTCAAACATGGCCCCTCGCAAAACAGCAACTGTGATTTTACAAATTGTCTCAGGCTCCATATGCACAACCATCTTATATCATGATAGAAGTTAACGTGGACATTCTATCTATGGGTCAGAATAAAAACATGCAAGCATGCACGCACGCACGCATGTTTGCATGCACCCACACACACATTTTCAGGCTCTAGGTGTTTGCATATACCAATGATCTATGTGTAAAAATGGGTATACTATGCGGTACATTTAGAAAAAATTATGTTTGATGACCATGTGAGATAATATAGGGACGTTGATTTTCTGCGATGGCAGAAAATGGACGGATTTAACAGAATTGATGGTTTGAAATGGAATTCACGTTTTTCTAACGGAAATTCCTCGATCGCAGAGGCCGGTCAGAATCCACGGAATCGATGAACTGAACTTAACTTCTCAAACTGTAATTCCTATTTGTACAAACACCATTAAACATTCACTGGTTTTTATGCACCACGTAAGATAAGATATTGGGAGTTAGGCATACTTGTTATTCTTGATTTGCATAAAAAAGTTACAGTACAGTATCTGCTACCCCACATATTTTTTTAGGTCTGAAGTTGACTAATTTTTAACAAGTAAACAAGGTTGCATCTTTGCATCATATTGCTCTGATATGAACACTGGGATGCATGAACACAAAACATATACAACTTTTGACTAAGATATGTGTATTTAGCACACAATCGATGCCTGAAAACCCTCTCGTGAATGATTTGTTGAACAAATTGTGATTCTTGTCAGGTTTATGCACATTAACTTTCAACAACATGTTTACTCTAACTAACATTACAAAGAACAATTCCATCAATTTTTATTGGAATGGAATGACCCAATAAATGGCAATATGTAATGCCTATGCAGTAATCATGCACTAGATTCCATGTACATTCCATTCCATGTAAACAAAAGCTGATATTCTTTTAAAATTTGTTGTTGCGGTTCAAATAGAGCAGCAGATTGCATAGTGTGCAAAAACACAATATTGTACATTTCCGGTTAAAACACGACACAACGAGAACGTTAAGAATGTTTTTTCTTCAAAAAGTGAAAAATCGGGTTGGCGGATCCATAAACCAACTACTAAACAATAAACGGCCTTACTATTTTAATATTACGTGACTTAGTATATACATGTATCTTAATGTAATTACAGAAGGAGATCCTGTATGTGGGAACAACATCACAAGCAACAAGGCCGTAGAGGGAGACTACATCGAGTACAGTTGTGAGGTGAAGTACCAAGGAAAGTGGGCTCCAGTGATGGAGTGGAAGAACACTAATGGAGGTCTACGAGCCATGGATGAAACCACGGGGAACACAGTGAAATACACATATGTCACTGAGTTGACACCAGAAGACAATGGGCAGATCTACACGTGTCGGACTTACTTTGATCAACTAAAGCCTGGCACAGTAAAAGACAAAGAAGCTGACAACGTACCTACAACTGCCAATGTGCTCACTAAATACACATCGCCACAACTCAATGTTTATTGTAAGTTTGATTGGTTACACCATATTTGTTATTACGTTATCTATTAACCTAAGTAAATTTGTATAATTGTATTGTTTTATGTTTTTTATGAACCATTGTTAATTAATGACATGATAAAAACTACTAATAACCGCTAACAATCATACTGCACAGTAAGACAACATGGAAGGGAGTATGGATGCCTCTCATAGTCTCGAGTGTAATCTCCAGAGGGCAGTTTATACTGACCGAGAGGGTCCTGAAAGCTCTGTTGAGCTAACACTTGAAACTGAAAGGTATCTTTACTTTTGTCTACATCAGTCCAACAGTGTCTTGTTCCACCTTACATGCTGATTTAGAAAGTACATTTAATTGGGCTGGCTATATTAGTACTTAGCAGTGTTTGTTTATTATCTGCATTACAAATGTAAAATATGTAGCTAACATGTTGTTGCTCCTTTGTAGATGGTCCACGGTCGCTGATGGTGAAACCTGTACAAGATTCTTATTATCCTGGCGATACAGTAAAAGTAACAGCTGATAGCAATCCACTCGATAGAACCTATGAATGGGTGAATACAACAACACATGGAACGCTAGATACAATAGACACTCTCACAATCACTGAGGAGATGCTTGGAAGTCAGTCACTAAAGGTTATTGTGTGCAACACCATCCCAATTCCGACAGCCAACACCATCTGCAAAGGGCGCCAATTGAACTTCACAGTGATACGTAAGTGAATTGAATTATTAGATTATGCGAGCATCATGTAAGACCTGTAATATTTTGGTTGAGATATGCTTACTTAGACATGCCCTAATGTTTTGGTCAATACTGGGATACAAATGGATCACAGCCATTACTCTTTAATACAGAATTTGAACCATTTTGTTATATATTAAGTGTGCTGTATTATAATCTGTGTTTGTTGGGTTTTTTAACATGTTCCTTTTTTGGACATTTTTATGTTGTATTTTGTTTAAACTGTTTGACAAGTTATTTTATCAATTGTAATATATGTTTTCTGCATGGTTTATTATTAAAATGTTAATACTTGCTAATTACTTGCATTGATGCTGCTTCTATTGTACTTGACCTTTGACAGTATTGATAGGGGCCTCTTTGTATTGTTTCTCAACCAGAGACTTGATGGTGGAGGGTGACTTCCTACTCACACTTGTGTCTTGTTAACACCGCGGAGCTTTCATTGTGTTGCAGTTTGTCAGGATTCTATTTGGTTTTGTTTCTCTGGATTTTAAGCTTGCTTTACTAATCACACATTTGCCCCCTAGCTTCAGCGCCTCAACACCAGGGTACTTCGGTGGTGGCATTGTGATCCACATATGTTTAGTGTAACAGGTGGTCTGGACATCACCATCAGATCCTTACGATATCGCAATGATTTCCTTCCTCGAAGCTACGCTCATGAGTTAACGCAAGTTTCTTTCAATCTTTCAGCGCAACTGGTGTCTTTCGTGGTGGATTTACATGTGCAAATACATCTGGGTCAATAACTAGTTTCACCTCACCAGGAAATATATGTTGTAGATACATGGAATTTTCACAATACCACTACACTTGATCGTTGTACCTTGATAAGCTGTAAATTTCGCATGTAATGGCAATTTCAGGAACTGGAAATTCCTCATGGTCAGGGTACATTCTTCAAAATGTTTGCAGTGGTAGAGTGCTGACTTGTGCTCCAGTATCTACTTTCAGCCGCAGGTTGTGTTTTCCAGGACGACTGTGTAGTTTCACATTCACAGCTTCGTCATGACTTTTCTCAAGAAGACGCATGGGTGATATCCTCACGACATCAAAACAGATTTTCTCAAATGACTGTTCGTGTGTACCTGGTTCTGGTACACAAGCCTGCATTTGATGAGCACTTCTTACACTTGTATGTCCCCTATGGTGCTCTCTGTTGGTATCATTGTTTTACCTTCAACTAGGTTGTCCTTTGGCATGATATGTAGATTGATTGTTGCTGTTGGAACCACTAGTAAAGCCATGAATAGCACTAGCAGTTGGTGCTCCAACATCGTTGAGTTGACTCACGTGGAATGCTGCTGCTTCAAATTGACGTCCCAATTGTATTGCTTCCTCCAGTGTGCACTCCTTGCTTTTCTCGAGTAACTCTTTTTGAAATTGCAGGATTTGTGTACTTGCAACAATCAGCTCAATAAGTCTTTCGTTCAGTTCAGTATCTGAAATGTCACATTTTATATCTAAGAGTTTACATTTGTCTACAAAGTCATCAAGGCGTTCATCCTGTTTTGTTGGTAATACAACAGTTTGAGGCGAGTTACTCTGTAGTTTTCGCAGGGCTCAAGTTGCTCTTCGAATTTGGCAAATATTTTCATAGGTTGACTTTTATCCTCTTCAGACAGGAATTGTATTGACGCAATCCCTCATCACCAAATTGAAGTAGAATGTGAAATATTTTGTCTTGTTCTTTTCACTTTAAAGTCAGTTCAGACATTTGTCTGAATAGTTTGAATGTTTCTGCTGGATGCGGTACTGCCCAGTCAATTATCGGCACACAATCCATTGTTGTTGCTGATTAAATGACATTGTAAGAGCATATGTAGCTGTCAGGCTATGTTCCTACATATCAGTTGCATTGTGCGTGGCGTGACTTTTGTGCACGCTTGTCGTCGATTGGCGATACCTTCAGAATTGACGGTTTCAACCGTAATGTCTCTGTTTCTACGTCATACAGTATGTGTAACATAAGATAAGGTGACTGTGTTGACAAGGGTGCACCATTGTTTACTGTCGCTGAAGCTACGACAGTTTGAGTATGCTGCTGGAAGAATCGTCATCTGCATATACACACAAACGCATGCACGCATGCATGCACGCACGCGAGCACACACACACACACACACACTCACACACACACATATGAATGAACATCATTAACCAGTCGTTAGGGGTGCGATGCGTTAGCCAGCTGCTATAGGCACGACATAAAAACCATCAAAACATAGTGATCAGGTATCGATTTGTACTTCAAGTGAACAGAAGACACGTTGCGTTGGTTAGCTCATATTTTATTCGGACCCGGATTTGGATCATCATATTAATGTGCGGGTGCACTACATGTAAGGTAGTTCTGTGACAGTATATATTGTTGAAAGACAAACAAGTGCCTAAGAAAGGCAAACCGATCATACACAAAACCAGTTTAAGACCTATTGGCTGTGGATGTTGAACCTTGAAAAACAGACTTGAAAGTTGAATCACTACAGCAGACATGAAAGCCATACGAATAACACAGGGTGTCACCAAATGGAACAGACAACATGATCATCTCTACAGGGAGAGCAGAATCCCCCCAATTGTAAAAGTGACCAGGATGAATAAATTGAGATGATATAGTCATTTGATGAAAAGAAAAGATAATTCCGTCATAAATGTGGTACTAAGCATAACCATGACGGGAAAGAGAAGAGGAGGAAGGCCCAAGTTACGGTGGGTCAACAACACCAGTAGTCATCTGGAGGGAAAGAGACCGAGAGGAAGGCCGAGGTTACGGTGGATCAACAACATCAGTAGCCACCTAGAGGGAAGGAGACGGAGAGGAAGGCCCTGGTTACATTGGCTCAACAACATCAGTAGCCACCTGGAGGGAAGGAGACGACAAGTTCAATCCAGGTCTTCCCAGCCATCTTCATCTCTTCTCCAAAAGTCCTTCTCCAAGTGCCCAGTGGTCTCTTTTTCTTTTTCCATATGGTGCCCCACTTGGGAGCGACACGAGGAAGGCTATTCCTGTCCATTCGGAGAACGTGACCAAGTCATCTCCATCTTCTCTGCTTCACCTCATCTACAATGTTTTCTATGCTGGAGCATTCTGAGATTGTTTTGTTTCTTACTCGCTGCTTCCAACGTATTCTCAGGATTCTTCTGAGACACCTTCCTTCAAAACCTCCGAGTAGGCTCTCCGTATTCTTGTTTGTCATCGTCCTGAAATGGACCTTAATACTGAATGGACGTTGGATATGTATATTTCCAGTTGTGTCTGTGTATATAGAGTAGTGGATTTCCAGATGTTATTGAGTCTGTTGAAAGTCCTTGTGGAGATGCTGATCCTTGTGGGGATTTATTTTTCAATGTTGTTCTCTGTATCTTCTAGCCATTCAGTCCCCATACGAGTACTCTTTGTTGACCACTTGTAGCTTTTCTCATCACCCGGTCAATGACGGCCAGAAAGTGCTATGGCGAGATGTCGAATTCCTGCCTTACCCCAATCCTCCTGTTATCCAGTAACTCTCATAGTTGATGTAAAGAGGTGAGTTCTATATCAAGTCACTGCACGGCCGAAGATCCAATATGTGCACTATCTTCCGCTCCAGAAGTCTGCATGTTCTTTCCTAAGTTCTTTCTCAGCACCTTACTTGATTCGTTATAAAAATACCCTGCAGAAAACATTGCCTTGTACAGGCAGTATATTGATGACTCTTCAGTTGCCAACTCTTTTATGTCTCCTTTTTGGGAAGTTTCACAATGATTCCTTTCTACTATGCCTCTGGTACTCTCTCTTCTTCCAAAATTGTGTTGAACTTGTCCACGAGTGCATTTGCACTAAAGCTGGATCTGCCTTCAGCTGCAATTATGTCCTCTCCTTGTGCTCTGTTTCCCTTGTTTCCCTGTTAGTATTTTGCCTGCCACCTCGGGATCGCCTCCATTTAAAATGTCCCAAAAGTATTCTGCACATCTGTTGAGCTGTTCATCGTCCTTTGTCAAGACGTTTCGTTATTGTCCTTGACAACGTTTGATGTGTTGAACTTGTTGCCTCTAAGTGTCTTTGTGATTTTGTAGACGGTCCTGTGTCGCTCCTCTTTGCAGCGGCTTGTGTTTCTGTTGCTAACTCATCCATGTACACTATCTTGTGTTTCTGTTGCTAACTCATCCATGTACACTATCTTGTGTTTCTGTTGCTAACTCATCCATGTACACTATCTTGTTGAGTCGGGTGCTCCTTTTCACTGCTACGTTCTTCTCTCTATATTCCCGTGCCATCGCATCCTTGTCTTCTGTCCTGCACTGTCCTTCAGTGAGCTTCCAGGAGTGCACCGTGATTTACTGTTTCCTCTGCCTTGTTCGGTGTCCTAGAATCGTCTTGCTGGTATTCAAGAAGCCGTCCTGAATTTTCTGGCATTGTCACTTGTAGGATTTCGGTCGGTTATTTATTTAGACATGCTATAATGCTATGGTCAATACTAGGATTCACATTGGAAGTTACGACAATAATATGATAAACAAATGTGGGGTGCGCACAACCATTCATCTTTAATACAGAGATTGAACCATCCATACATAAATTATGCGTACGTCTATTGAATCGTGCAAACATATTTATTGCTGTATTATAATATGTGTTTTTTTCACATGGTGTTTTTATCTTTGCGTCATTTCTTTTCAAACTGCTTTAACAAGTTATTTACAAAATTGTTGAACATTCTTCAGAATAGTTTCATTTTATAATTCTACATGTCTTATTATCATATCCAAACATTGAGAGAAGATGGCTTCTTCAGTATGATGACGTCATCGTAGATGTGTAGTAGCTCGTACTTTATCTCGGTGGATCGGTTGTAATAACTGTGTTTACACAATTCAAAGCCATTAATCGCATATACCAGTATGTTATATTTTGCCGCAGTGGCAAAACATGTTTCAATTTGCCCCGCTACCTGTTACAACTTGCCCCACATCGGGGTAAATTTTGAACTTTAGGAGGCCTCACGAAACCTACCATTTCACAAATATGCATTTAACATCTGCGTGAGATATTTGCGGTTTAGTTGGCATTAAACAAGTTTCGATCAGGTAATAATTCGAACCACAATGCTTAAATATGCTGTTTTTTAAGACGAGACCCGGTCTCCCCTACTCCTAATAAGAATTGTAGTATTATATTTACTAAATTGTAATATGTGTCTTCTGCATGGTTTGTCATTAATATGTTGCATACAGTTTAGCTACTTACATTGTTGCTATGCTTCTGTTATGCTTGACCTTATCTTTATAACTTCACTGATAGTGACCTAGCTATTTGTACTATTTCCCAACCACAGACTTCATGGTGGAGGGTGACTTTCTACTCACACTTGTGTCTTGCTAACACCGCAGAGCTTTCATTGTGTTGCAGTTTGTCAGGATTCTCTTTGGTTTGGTTTCTTTGGATTTTAAGCTTGATTTACTAATTACTCATTTGCTCGCTAGCTTCACCGCCTCAACACCAGGGGGCTTCGGTGGTGGCATTATGACACGCACATGTTTAGTGTAACAGGTGGTCTGGACGTAGTCTTTAGATCCTTACAGTGTCGCATTGATTTCCTTCATTGTAGCCAAACCCACTACTACAACTACTACAACTACCACACCAGGTAACACTCAACTTTTCTCCATATTGTAAGAGCTTCAGCATGGCTTCTGCTGGGGAGTTGGCCTTTTTGGACAGGCTAAATATGATTATTAAATGTGTAGATTACACAGACAGTGGCATCCAAATATCCTCAATACTTTACGAAATTTGTTTTAAGTGGCATTTTTATTCTCAGTCTGATCAAATGTGTTGCAGTTGCTTTTACATTGGAGTGAAAATGCAAGATTTGAGCAAATACAAAATGGTGAATTTTGTGGGATCTATGGATATATGTACGGTAATGTTTATAGTAGCGTGCAGCTGGAAAAGATAGCTTACCTACTTCTATGCTAGAAAATTTTCTTTCAAACACTCTCTGTAGCTGTGACTTATACATTGCATATTTCTATATTTTCCCTTTTTTACAACTCTGGTCCTAGCGCACATAAGAGGTATGGTTACTCTTGTAGTATTTGTTTCTACTTATGTTCTCACATGTTCTCCAATATTTGCACCATTTGCAGTTTCTTGCACCAATTGAATTCGCCCCACACTTTCTTGAGCAATACAAATGTCCATGTAGATAGCATACTTCAGAAAAGGGAATATGAAATGTTGGTCAATGATGATCCAACACAAGGCAACTATTTTGGTTGTGAACCCAGTAAGGATTAATACTTTTCTGGGAGCGTATTTGTGCTTTGCTGCATTGCATGCACGTTCTGCTCTGGCTCATGTTTATTCAACACTTAAACGATGTCTTTGTTACATTTCTATGGTAGCTGTTTTCACCAAAGGTTTATATGCAGATATTACAAGGAATTTTTAATATGAAGCACTTTTGATTTTGGTAGAAATATTTTTTATTTTGGTAGAGATATTGCCAACCCTATATCGAATTAATATTAGTTATAGGCCTTGCACTGCTTTTTACTCGTTAGAAACATACCAATCTTCCGGATTAAGTTTTTTATGTGTAGTTTAATAGTTTATAATTAGCAAACTGTCTGCATGATCCTGCTTTGCACAATAAAGTAGTTACCTTTCTAAGAGAGCGGTTTTATTGTTGTGCGTGTAAATGCAAGGTATTTTCTGTCCACAACTGTTGGCTGATTTCAGTATATTTTTTATAATAATTAAAATTTCCAAAGTTGCTGACTATTGTCTTAGTGTCGCATTTCTACACATATCAACTGGATGTGAGTTAATCTGCTACTCTGTCTTGTCAAACATCCCAATGCAATACGCATATTAATTGCACTCATGGTTCACACCATCACTGTCTTCTTTATTGTACTTCTTGAGTAAACTTAACCATATTCGTATATTGTAGTTATAATTATAGAATAATAAGATTTATTTAATATAGTGAATCTTTCACAAATATATCTACATTACAAAGTCAATTCACAAATAGGTGTCATTATGATATCCCAGTGTGACCAAGTTGGTAGAGCTGTCTTGTACTCTGTATCGGAGATCTCTCTCTATATCGAATGTGTTGTATACTTTGCCAAACAATACAATCTGGAAACATCCATCGTACCAAATTCTTCAGAAACACCTGATAAGGCTTATCACAACCAAAGTGTTAGGTAATCTCAACATTAGTGTACAATGTTAAAGTTGTCAACAGATGCGTGAAAACGCTAAATCGTATTTAGATTTAAATGTTACTTCAGAGTTTTTCTGTGCCCTCTGCTATCAATATAATATTTTATTTCTATGAACTGGTTTTTAAATTAATCATTGCAAGAGTATTCTGTAAACTCAAGCTACTTGATTGGCTAATAAATAGCTTTATTTCAAGTAAAACTGTAATGTAAAGTCAATATTGAAATTCATAGCATACATAGCAATAATTATTGTTGTTCAGATTACTTTGGTGTAGGGCGCCCTTACCCTAACTAAGAGGTAAATTTGTCTCATGGTGGTGCAGGTTCGCCTTTTTTACTTGGATGTTGTTAATAGTTAATTGTGGCATATTTAATATGCCTTGGGATTTCAAACTATTGTGAATGTTTAGCCAAAGCATGCAGCTACCGAACCAGCAATCATTATGTTTCTCGCTGGACGACTTGACTCTTCAAGTCGGATACACTAAGAAAGGGCTGAACGTGCTCTGGTCTACCATAATCGTTGTTTAATTGCTTATGACATTTCATTCAGGTAGCGGCGACTCAACAGGCGCTATCGTTGGAGGTGTTCTGGGGATTCTGCTCTTTCTCACCGTAGGAATTGTTGTGTTCCTGGTTATCAGGGTTAGACGACTGACGGCTGAGAGAGGTACTTTCCACTAGCGCTTCCTTTTGTTTCGTTAAAACGATCGATCTATCTAGTATTACAGAACTAATACCAAAAACACCTGGAATGGCTGCCTGTACATCGAGCGGGTTTCAAGTCAACACAATATACAACAGACAATAGAAGCTAATCTCTGTTGGACAGGCACATGGTAACTTCCCTAAAACATAATCCATTTGCATGTAATTATATATTTAGTACACCTGTAGCAGCCACACAGAGACTGGCAAAATTATAATTATTTTCTCGTTGTGTTTCACTTGATAACTTCAACTCGAATGTCACGCTCCTATAACACTTCTCTCCGTCACCAAACTACTCGTTTTATATGACCTGCCCATAGTTGGCCCATGTTAAGCCGAACCGTAATTCGGTTTATTTTCTTTACTTAACTGTACTTATGCTGTCGTCATTGGTGTGCAACACATTCAAATAACAAAGCAACAATCCTTCCATCTACTACTGTACACAGGCGACACCAATTGTTCCATCATGCATATCACTTCCACTATGTTTCTCCCAATCTACAGTTCTCTATCTTCTATTAAATATTAAACAACCACATAAACTTCACCACTACTTCCTTGTCCGTTTGTTGTAAAGCTTATTTTCTTGAATGTTCGCCCTTAATGCAATTTTTTTTCGCATTTCGGCATTGTGAAAAATTCACCATCGCCGTAGCAAAAAATTAATTTGTTGTTAAGCTGAGCCGCATAATTAAGTTAGAACGTATAACTCTCTTCTTGTATTTGGTGTTGTCAGTAGTTCAACATTCCAGAGGTGCCAACCAATTGTTCCAGAGGGTGCAGCAAGGGCGCAACCACTGACAATGCCTGCAGATGTTAATCAGCCAACAGTGAGGTCTTCTGAACCCGCCCACGGAGTGACACGCGATGGCACGTACCAAGGCTTGTATCACACCATTCCGGAAGCTCGACAAAATGGCGGTGAATACGAGATGATTCAGCCTGCTCAATGGACCCAAGGAAACCTAAGTGAGATGCCTTATGCAAACACAAGACAATATGAAAACGTCAACTTGGCCTGAGTTGAACATGGCGGTCATGTCATGTGCGAGTGTCATGTCCGTAGAAGGCAAGTTATATCGTAACTGGGCCAGATTGTATAACGTATCTTTTAATTTGTGAACAAGTGTTTGTCAGGATGAAATGCGCGAGAGAAATACTTTCCGGGAACAAGCAAAATCAAATTGTGTATACTCAAAATACAGCTAGGCGAATTATCAGTAAAATATCTACAATACATTTAATTGCGATAATACTAATTATATGTGTATTGTTTTAAATTGAATGGAAACTATGAATGAATACTGTCATAAGACTGACCGAGATGTATTATTGATGACAATAACTACGGGCGTGCATATTGTTGAAACTAAGAAACATAGATGTAAAGGTGTATTTTACGGGGCGTGATTTTTACGCAATAACACAATCGTATTACGTAGATTCGTTATCTAATTACGTAGGATAAACCACGTTATCACGACGACCTTCGCAACAACGGGGATGCACTGACATGCGCAAACACAGCTTAACTCCAAAACTGAGGTGACTCGAGGTGTGTCTGTGGTCTGTAATTTCGTGTTAATGAAGTTGTAGTATGCATAGCAATGATTAAATTTCCTGAAATGTGGCAATAATACAATATGATAGGGGAGGCATTGGGTCATGACAACGTCTGTCTATTTTGGGGGGATTTGTTCCATGTGTAACGTGTTGCACCGTTACATGGTGGCATAGTAAACTAAAGGGTGACTAAGTTTGACCCCCTTCGGCCTCCCCCTTATCAAGATCCTAAATGCATTTGATGTCTTTGCACGTTTATCTAAAGACTAACAGCTTTACACACAATCAGTTTCTCACGCTTGCTTAGACACAAGTTTACTATATTTTATTGTTTATTTGCAATGTATATGTAAGGTAGCAGTTTGGCTCGGAAGATTATAAGGTAGCAATTTGGTCGCCAACATAATATAGAGTTCAGTTGTAGCTTGTGTTGATAGGGTACCTAATCTTTTTGATCGTGTCATTGCTTGCCACCATTCTCTGTAGAGAATATAATTAATTAGTTATTATTGTCATAATTATCTCTCTTGTGGTTAATTGCACTTACTGTGTAGGTTGCTGGTCATATTACTGATAAAAAAGTTGTTTAAATGTAAAATTTTACCAAAGAGACAGGGGTCACGTGTGGTCAGGAAGAAGGGTACTGTCCCAATGGACCAGGCGTGATACCACAGTCAACAAGACAACAACAACCCAGTTTTGGTAATTTCCTAAATACTATGTTATACCTTATAAAACGAATCCTTTCAATTTATAATTAGACCATTGGGTTTATTAGAGAATTGTCAATCTTTCTATGTAAACATAATTACATGTTCAGTTATAGTGACTTAATAATGACTTTGATTACTGATGTGCTAGGAAGATGGGGAGTAAATGAACTGTTTCGATCTTGTCCCAACTGTCTGTCAACAGCCAGGGTTTAATGAGATTTTTGAAGCTTGTAGCCAGTAGCTGGTAGAACAGTTCATATAAAGTTCAGTTTAATCATGTTTAGTTGTGTAGTTAGTCTTATTACAGTTAATATACATTATGCAGTGACTGCGCATGTAGAGATGTTAGGTAACAGTATGGGCAGTTAAACCAGAATCAGACTGGATCACTGTCTTCTCTTTGATGCTGTCTTGATTAATCAGCATGTGGCACTGGCTGAGTAGGGTATGTGAAATATTCCAAAGAGACAAGTGCTTGAGTGTGCTGGGAGCCATACTGTATAGAAGATTTTATGCAGGGATCAATTTAATAATTCAATACTTTAATGTAGAAACTGTGTAGTAAGTTACAACTTTGCATTATATTGTTAACATTATATTGTGCATGCTGTGGAGCGTGCTTTAACACTATTTTGTTTCCACGTTTGTACTGTTTAGTGAAACTGTATAACATTCTGTTGTTGTGCGTTTCAGAGTTTTTATTTTTCGTCTTCTTCTCTAGGATTATGTTTAATAAATACATTACTTGTGTTACTTTCTTACTTCGATGCTTTACTTAATCTACAAGATTGACGATAACTTGTGTGCATGTGGTAGCCTTATATAATCACATGGCATTATATATTTGAGGGGGGCAGTCGCGGCGTAGTGGTTAAGGTGTTGGACTCTAAATTCAAGGGTTGTGAGTTCAAGGCCCGCACTGGTCACGGTTCGTTTTCGAAGCTTAGGCAATTTCGTTTACCCTACTTTGCCTCAGTCCACTCAGCTGTAAATGAGTACAAACACTGTTTGGAAGGTACCTGCGATGGACTAGTGTCCCGTCCAGGAGAGTCAGTATAACTGCACTCTAAGTTGCTTCGCACTATAGAAACCAGGTTTAAGCACTGGCCATATAAGCCTTCATGGCTTCCTAAGGCGGAATGACTTTACCTTTTATTATATATTTGGTACCACTCGAACTTTGCTTGTTTGTCATAATATCCTGGATGACACACCAACTACAGAGCAGCTTGTAAAGTGAATTGACATTGCTAGGAATAGTCGTTGAGCACATGTACGCTACGTACAATATTGCATACAGTTATGTATTAATAAAATACAATGACGCTGCATTGGTGTTTGTGTGTGTGTGTGTGTGTGTGTGTGTGCGTGCGTGCGTGCGTGCGTGCGTGCGTGCGTGCGTGCGTGCGTGCGTGTGTGCGTGCGTTTGTGCATTCATTCGTGCGTGCGTGCGGGCGTGCGTGTCGCAAATTCATTATTGTATTTCTCCATCGTGATTTGACGCAAGAGCAGATACTGGAAGGAAAGTTCAATGGGAATATAGGAGAGACCGAGAACGAACACCCTGTTTTGTTGACATCTTAAAGACCCCGAAACTAAGCTACGTAAAAGAGCTGCTGAAAACGGAAAATCTACAAACGTTTATCCAGACGAACGGCCTGACACTGGTGGACTGTACTCTGTATCACTATGTATGTGCACGAGCGTGTTTAGCCGGCTAGCAAAACTTGATTGGGCCAATGACGCCTAAAGACATTGTTGGCTCAACTGGCATTGGCTTGATATTAAAAACACAATATAACCAATAATAGCTCTCACTGCCTCAACTCAAATTAAAGTGTCACTGATCAAACTTATTGGACCAATAATTGGCTTGCCAGTGAAAAAAACATGTTGGGTAAACAATGACTGTCATTGGCTCAACAAGCAGTAGCTTACCAGTGAAGAAACCTAAGTTGGCCAATGACAATTGCTGCATTGTCTCAACTGGCTTGAATTCACAGCTGGTGCCGTCAACAAAGTTCTCGGGACACGCTATAGCAACTTATTCACCACTTTGCTGATATCTTGTTCAAGTCAACCCCCTTCCCATGCCCCAGAAAGAAAGAAACAAATCCATACATAACGCACAAAAATACTCAAGTAAATCAGAGAATAATGATACTTTCGCAGTAAATAAATGCGCAAGATTCATGCAATAAAACAAAATAAATTACAATTCTGCATATTTCCAATATGGATCACAAGTAAGAATTCCACAATATCAATTTAATTTTAAAAATTAATTAAGCAGGATTAAAAACATTCCCGTTAAATATATTTAATTTCTGAATGTGTATGGTGCAACTACTGGAGAGGACTTATTTAGGTAAAATTAGCATAACCATTTAAAGTGTAGTCCGTTTTAACGCTTATATAGTGTATGTATTTATTTAGCCATATAACTAATTTTTGCCATAAACAAAACATTGATAAATACAACGAACCTTAATTCAGCCACATATCTGAATAGAAACATAACAAATGATCTGGTTACATATTTACAACACGTGTTGCTCAAAGCAGCATTGTTGGCACTCCATGCTAAATATAAGTACACGCTTCGTTATTTTGTTCACTCCGTGTCCCGAAGCAAACTGAAAATGTGTCAACATGCGCTAGTAATGTTTGTACTTTTTAATTTAATTTTCAAACTAAACACAGTATTTCTTATAAAACTGCATACAACAGTGGTTTCCGTTTTTTTTATTTCAATGGTACGCTATGACAGATGTTTTCCTATGTATAATGTAAACTGTGCAGGTATAAACTCTCTGTGACTTTACATGTGATTCCAGCATTTCCATGTAGTATATCACCGTTGCAACCTTTGCATTGAGCGGAACAACTACTCTACATGCACTGCCTCCCGATTCTATTTTTAACACCACAAATACACATTTAGTGAAGACCTCAGATACTGTGTAAATTGGGCTAGGCAAATAATACATGTATGCCAACTGGATCAGCTGATATGATTTCGTAAATATGTATCATGGCACAGAATGGAGATCCTGAATACGTGGCGTCCATGCCAACGGCCAGTGTTAATGACATTCAGTACAGCAAAATTTTATTTATAAACTAATATACGCATGTTTATTTAGCGCTATACTTAGATGACTGTTTTCGCAGTAGCATAACTAGTGTAATTGTGAATACATATTGTCCTATTGAAGGTAGTATAGTGGCCAGCTGCTGTCTCGTGAGACAATGCTTGTCTGAGCTGTTTCATGTCGGTAAATTGCCAGTACGACGCCTTGCACGCTTTCATCTCCTGGTTAGTCCGTTACGCTTCGATGTCAATGACAGAACTGCCATATTAAGACTGGCTCGCCAGGTAGATCGGACTTAGGCAACTGTTTGCAAGTGCAGTAGGTCGATGCCATAGTCTTTCAGATGTCTTTTGATCACTGGGTTGTGTATAATTTAGAAAGTTTTTATTGCAAATACAGTTATTTCATTACTACGTTATTTTGACATATTTGACTGCCAAATATCACCTAACAACAAGAGCGGATCCAGACCCTGAAGGGAGGGTGGTGCCCAGTTTCCCGCAAGATTACACGCACGTACATTGGTATCCCTATTATAAGGCCACATCTTCTGCAAAGCCTGATGTGTTGCGTTGCAAGGCGGCCTCTAAGGAAGGTGGCCTCTGGTAATAGGAGCCTTATAAGAAGGGGACAATGGTATATTGAAATGTACAGTAAATAGCAGCCAAATTACACGAATATTTGTCTCCATGATATATTCGACTGGATTACTGAAAGCAACTTAATTTAAATGCAAATAAAACAGAGTTTCTTATTATTGGCACACAAAAGCAACATGGTAAACTTTATTGTTTTTTTTCCCGACACCTATGCTAAATGAGGATTTCACACCGGCCGTCGAGTCACCGTTGATAATAATAAAAAAATTAGATAGCATATTTCACAAATTTGTCGTTGCTGCTTTTATCACATTTGTGACCTTCGTCGTATTCGCCGATATATGTGTGTTTTGCTGTCGCTAAAACTTGCAACGGCAACTGCTCTTGTTAGCAGTAGACTTTATCATAATATTGCTCTCAAGGATATCTTGACACTTCATCGTGTGTAAAATTGTTTGTCAAGGGTAGTTACCCGGTCTCCTCGTTTCTCTCACTCGGTACCACTTTTTAAATCATTGCATAGGCTCCCTGTCCGGTCTGTACAATTACCTATCAAGCACTTTCATCCAAGCAACCAGCATATTTACATTCACTGCTCACTCCTGCAAGACAGCCAATACAGCTTCGATCGTATAATTATAATTTACTTTTTGTTCCCAGTGTTAAGACAAATGTCGAAACTAGAGCTTTTTCAGTTGCTGCACCGACTCTGCGGAACCTACTCCCTGTTAGTGTCAAGTCTGTAGTAAGTATAACAACATGTTGAAACATATTGAAACTTAGCGTATCCTCCATAGCTCCCCAGCGTACCAATCCAACTGTTTACAACTGGAACTGCTTATCGATTATGAACTGCTCCTTGAATGGATAGATGATCCGGTTTCTTGTTTATTAATATTAAGCATAATTACCTCTCAAGAAACTTAGTGTTCCTTCTGAACATTTCAACTGCATCTCGCAGTCTTCTTCAGCAGACTGAAGTTACGGAAGTGTCACATGACCAATGTCATGTGACACAAGCTGGAGTAGGACTGGCACAGGAGGAAAATAAAGGAGGCAATTAACATCCACAGAGAGAAACCTATGCTGAACCGAGACGTTGGCCAGGAGCTCCCACCAGGAGCTCCCACCACCACATAAATGTGCGTATGTTATCTAATACAAAAGTACATTACACTTTCCCATGTTTAATACGCCGCTCGTATAATCATCATATCGAGTGGTGATTATTCAGGGTAGCCATGATTGTGGATGTATGTCACATGCCACAGGTGTGCAGCGAGGCGTGAACAAGCACAGCGTATATCAGGTCAGGTCAAAGTTCAATGCTGTCAAGTGGGTGCGCTGTCTTTCAACAGACCAGGAAGCACTGAAATAAATAGTGTCCGACCAAGTAACGTCGACACCTGTGCAATGAACATGGCAATATGTAATGCATGCTTCTTTGCTGCCGTACAATAATAGAACCTGTAATATGTCGCTCGTCTCTGTGACGAGCGTTCTAGTGTTGGGGATTATTATGCAAGGAGGTAAGTCGATCAACGTAAATGCGGCACCCGGAAACTCTTCGTTACCACGTCTATTTTAGAACAACCGTAATGACAAACTGTTAGTGCACCACCTAACGTAACGTCAAACAATTAATACCATAGGTGTGAATATTCAGCGTTTAGACATACATGGTAGTAAAGCATCATGGTTGTAACAAAGAGTGCAGGTTGTAGGGCCTAGGCCCTAGTGTGTGTTAATCTAACCGTTGTACCTGTAATACCTCTGTCGCCCCCTACTGAGTTATGGCGAACTACTATGTATACAACGACAACGTTATGTGTTGTTGGTGTCCAGAGCCGTAGCCTAGTGGATCAGAGAGTTCGCCCGAAGCCCCCTTTTCCCGAAACCCACCCCTTCGGAAACGAACCCCCACCCATTTTTTTATAATAATAATAATAATAATAATAAAATACGATATTTTATANTAAATATGTGCCATAAATAATTTTCATTATCTTCATATCTTAAGATCGGCGTCACACAGAACCGTAATTTGTGTGTCAATATATAGGTTTGTCGGGGCAACGATAAATATTTTACTTTTGATCTTCCCCTACATTCATATCCGCCATTTTTAAAGATGGAGGCCGTCATTGGAGCCTCTTCGTGCGAATGTTAGCAGTTGGTTGTAGCACTGATGAATTTGTCATCAAGGAGTGCTACCAAATTGCTACTTGAAGATGATACCTGACCACATTTTGTTGTATGATTTCACTGATCGGAAGCAGTAAACAAAGGTCGGGCCTTGCTTCTACCAGCTTTGAATGACCACATATATTTTGACATACTGACATCTAGACATACCCTAGCAGGCCAGCAGGAAGTGTTCTTGCTCCGTGACATCCGTATAAGGTACCTGTTTGTCGGTGAATGTATGTTCACCACATGTTAGATGTTTAAGTGCTGCTACCTTGCCAAAACCAAAGTAGGACACTATATAATGAAAACCGGCGAGACCAACAATCTGACTCTCAGAATAAGAGCTTACAGTTTGCATACTTGTCTTGACACATTGTCATTTGGCAAGTTGTGGCTGAATAGATGGTCATTGCGACAAGTTAGTACTACTAGGCCACACATGGAGTCTCTTGAACCGAGTTAACCTATGGAATGTTATGGCACGACACCACACATTGAGACCACCTTGGCATTGTTATGCAACCATATTAAAGTAGGAAAGACAAGTGTTTAACACAACAGGTTTCATGTGACGAGGCTGGTATCGTGCTTGTGGTCGTGGATGACACCGACATCTTCATCCACTTGTTGTATTTTCCCCATCAGGGCAATATAGCGAATGTTCTAATGGTGTTGCCAGTTCAACGTCGAGCTGTCGTGGACATTAACGTAACAGTAGCAACACCTTGCTCCATCGAATCAGACGTCCAACTTCGTAGCCTCAAAGGTTGTGATACCGTAGGATGTTACTTTGGTATTAGCACTTACAGTTCTGAGATGTGCAGCAACTGCTACTGTTGGTCGCACAAAGAGGGGTCAAACGCAGAATAACTGCCGTCCCTGACATCTTGCTAGCAGAGTTGGTCAAGCTGATAAAATGATCATGTCAAAGTCAGATGTCAGGGAAACATGCAGCTACAACAACTCCAACAAGGTACGCTACTGCCAGGGTGGACATTCATGCCTAAATGAGAGGAGTAAATAAGTCATGTGTTATGAAAATGAGGAGGACTGACTCTTATAAACTCAACAAATAGAATATAATTTACTGCGACTCTGGTTGTGGTCCGGCAGAAAACGACTAGGCCTGACACACCAATTTCGACCCTGGGCGTTCCACGCAGACGACATGAACTTTGCAGACGAGAGCCACTTGACGCAGTATTGTCCAAGGCTTGCACCGAGCTAGCCAACTGGAATATCTTCGTTAACGAGACAAAGACTGACAAGGTACACATATTCCTTGCGAACACATCCTAGAGAGATCATGTTGATGGTATGCTGCGAGGCAACGAGAAGTGGCGGTCCAGCAAGACCTTGGGATTACTACTATGCAGCACCAAAGACGTGAAGACTCGATGCACACTAGGCAACGTCGCATTCCGGTCCTACTGGAAGATGTGGATGTGCGGGCCCAATATACCACTGGACAAACGAATGCTGGCGTACAGTGCGATGATCGCCCCAGTTATGCTGTACAACTGCAACAACTGGGCAATACCAACCACTGTGTTCCACAAACTAGATGTCTGCCATAGACGCCATTCATTCATTCATTCAGAGTCAGAGATAGCAGTGTCAATGCCAGTGGCAAAATCTATCTGTAGTTGGCGGAATGGTACGATGTCGGCCCAATTTGGCCTATTGTTGTCCAAAGTGGGGACAATTTTGAAAAACGAGGAAATTGCTCGATTTGTTCGAGAACAATGAACTGGCTAGTTGGAAGCGACAATGTCAGTAGCAACAGGACGTCACGCACTAGGCGTGTTTACACAGTCACCAGTAAAGATTTAAAGCGGTTGAGTAGATTTTACAGGAAAAACAAGGGGCACGGTCTTTGACGCTAACAACACGGAGCCATCCACTCGGGGCCTGATTGTTTGTTCAACGACCGAAGAGCTCGGTTGGAGTAGTAGAGTGGGCAGAACGCAGCCGGGCAGCGAGACAAGGCAAACTAAAGATGTTTAATTGACAAATGAATTCTTTCTGCAGTCATATATGTTTATACAATGACGCCAAATTAACCAATACATTAACGAATGACGAAAGTGTAGGGACCTACATATATAAATGATATAAACTATAAGACGAGTTGTGCACCTTTTACTAACTAAGAATTGCTTCAGTAATTGTGATGCTGAAAATGTGGTTTCTCATAAAAATAAATTCTAGTAGTCCAGTTACAACGCCTGCCTAGTGTCGTGATAATAACGTTATGCGTGAACTTTTCGTTTTTACAGAGGGAGTGTTGCTTGTCCTCGAATAACAATTTGAAAATATAATTAATTCGTACATGCAAAAGACGTGGAGCAGGGGCGCGTATCATCTACGTTCGAACCCGGTGGAGGGGCGAAAGTGTTTTTTAAGGGCGAAAGTTTTTTTCTTCAGCAATACAACTACAACAAAACTACAATTGACGAATAACAAGTACCAACATCCACGTGGCGTCTAACACAGGTTGCACAGTACACACTTCGTCCCAGTTGCCACTGGTTCACGCTTCATACCCAAAAAACATGCATATCAACTTGTGATGATCAAAATGATGGATATTATTAGCCAATTGACATCGCCCCGCGCAAATTCGGCTGCCTTGCACCTAGTCGTCCATCACATCTCTCTACCCCTCACATACAGCCCATCAATGTTTTAATTGCAGTGGCAAGTGGACAACTCACAATGAAGCCGCAGAATGTTCTGAAGGCAGTCTACGTTCTCCCCAAAACACCTAGATTTTTTAGATTATGTGCAATGATTGTTACATTAACCATGTATCGTCTAACCGTGGAGGCCACTAGCGACTGTAGCCGATTTGAGATATTGACATTAAAAACGTTCGCTACCAATAACTATGAATTTGTCATAACATTATCAAAACAAATACATAACGAAACACGTTGTACGCATGTGCATATGGTTGCATCCGGTGGTGACAGTCTTTATTTTCTGTAAGACGTTTTGCATACCATTGAGCTCCAGTTCGCCTTTACTGAAATAATGGAAGCAATGGTCTTCTTGGCCAACTCTGCGAGGTGATCAAAGTGGCATTATGAGATACACTTTAATTAGATTTGACAACGTGTTGAACATTTGTGGCCTATTTGCTTGCAGGTGAAGTCCGCTTTGCCACAGCAGACTTTGGTAGCCCAGAAAGCATCGCGGCCCTGCATGGTCTATCAGCTGCAGGTCTGCGTCGATGGCCATAGCAAACTCCAGTTGGAACTCGTGTTTTCCATTGTGCCCCATTGTGTACAAGTGCAAGTTGCACGTGCGACATCTGAGATGCGAAATTGTGCGTTGTTTGCGTGTATGATTCCTGTGTAATAAGTCCAATCAATCAATAAGAGTTAATCATAATGTTTTTATTGCAGTGGCAAGTGGACAACTCACAGTGAAACCGCAAAATGTTGTTGGAAAGGTTGGAAGCAGTGTCTCTCTGGCCTGTGCTACAGATTCTGGAGTCGTTCTCAAGTGGGATGAGTACATTACAAATCCAGCAGAGGCACAAGCAATAGTCAGTGGTAGCAATTTCATAATACCAGGAACCACGAAGTATGGACTGCTTACAACGCCAGCAGGAAACTATCACCTGACAGTGAATTCACTTACATTACAAGATGCTGGAAGATACGCCTGCAAGTATTCAACGAATTCAAGTATTGCTGCAAGCACTGAAGTCATTATATTTGGTGAGACAATTTCATAATGTGTAGCATCTAAAAAAGAAAAATTAAACACTTTCTAAAATGTAATAAACCACATGCTCTCATACAGACGTTTTATTGCAGTTACTGCTCTTGGGATAGAGCATAACCAAAACCTTTTAATTAATGTTTGATATAAAAATTTGCTTAAATATATATTTTTTTGGATAGATGCGGTTTGAATTAATGTTTGATATATAAATTTGCAAGGCAATGGCTCAAATTTAGATTTTTTTGGTATAGATGCGGCTGCAAGAATTCAACGAATTCATATATTGCTGCAAGTGCAGAAGTTATATTTTGTGAGACAATTTCATATTGTTTAGGCTTTAGCATTTCCAGAATACTTAACACTTTCATTAAAAAAAAAACTTGCTATCCTACAAAAGCATCACTTAGTTTTATTGCACTGCCATTGACTGCTCGTGAGAGAAAGTAGTATATAATAATTTGAGCCTCAAATGTAAATTTAATAATTGTGAATGACTTTCGAGAATCAATACAAATTGTATAACGTTTTGGAAACAAATTTGCATGTCAAAAATGCTACAAAACAGAAAAGTGTAAATTACAAACTATAATTTAAATAATTACAGAACACACCAAGGTAAGGTTATTTTGCAATACAAATAGGGGAAGGCAGTGTTAGTTGAAATACTGCCATTACTGGGTTAGTTGAGCGAACCATGTTTCCCGGTAAATTACAGCAGCGACAGTTACATGGTACCACCCAGTGATTGAGCATGTTATAGGAACACGATTGACCTATAATAGGTTACATTTGTCACAACAGTCAGAACATGTGAGCTAAAAGTATGTTTTTGATATTTTTCAAAACATTTGGTAATTGTGATTAATGTCTGCTGGTTCGTAAACTATCAACGCACGAGACCAGACTTTATTTTGTGCACTTAAAAATGGTTTAACTATGCACAGAGAAGAAGATTATTTACATCGCTTCGCGCATTAATGATAAGTTAATTAAATAAGCTTAATTGTTGAAGCGGGACTAGTTGAGACCCCCAAGGCCCAAGGGAGGGTTAGTTGAGCAGCAGTAAAAGAACGAAGACGTGTGTTCTTAACCCCAACATACATCAAGGAATTCATTTTCCCGAGCAAATTGGGCCATCGGACAAGACAACATAATTTTATTAGCAGTTAGTTACACTGGTTGCGATTGGCCTATTAATTTATATTAATTAAGTGTGCCGGCTTCTTAATTAAGTGCATAGACTTGTCAGAGACGTGTTGTACCCATTGGGTAGATGTGTTGGCTGAGTTGTTATGAATTTTTTGTAAAAGGCCTACGTCAATTAAGCAAATAAAGCATTTATGCAACTTCCGCTACAATGTGACTCAACTTACCCCATGCATACTAAATTATATTATCTTGGTATAACATTTTCTACTAATAGTCATAATTTATGTGAGTAAAACAATGTTGACATATGAATATGATTGCGCCCTAGACATCAAAAAGAATGAAAAATGGCTCAACTAATACTGTCTTCCCCTACATTAGTATTAGTGTTACGATTCCCATTTGTACTTAAATATTATAAAATGAAGTCTTATTCGTGCGAAATCTGTCTAAGCAATGTGGCCCTCTTTTCAACCTTATTTACTAATTACTGTTCTTTATGTTAATTTTTCTGTGAATGTTCCACCTTAATACAAATCAGTACATTCATTAATTTACTTACTGAGCAGATGGTTGCCAGTCTTAAATGCACCTATCTGACAACCGGACAATGAACAGCAGACCGTGTTCGTTGGTATTTTATGGCTGCTTTCAAATGAATGGCACAAAATGTAGTACTCGCACTTGTAAATACTGTTTAAATGTCATGCATGTAAAAAAAATTATAATTTGTTAGAAAAGAAATAATGACAGACTCACTAATGTTTTTTTTTGTTAGATATTATGAATTGTCGGCATCATTTTTGTAAATCATGCACAAATAAACGCATACCTTTGTGAATGTTTATATCAGAATAAAGGAAATTATATCACCGTTTCAGTAACAGTAAACAAGTTTTAATTGTACAAAACATAAACTTACCAGGGGCCTTAAGCTGAGTGACATGTTATAATTTCGTTGAACTGAACAAACTGCTGCCATAAATGGTGTGCATTGCGGCCTCATGCTTTGTTTGGCTTTGAGTTGTTTAAATACAATAATTATCCTTAATGTGTTTCAGAATAAACCCATGTTGTTTATTCAATTTGGGATTTCTGTTTCAAAATATTGATTCCGTGGATTCTACCTATTTTCTGCAACCACAGAATTTCCATTCGAAAAAAAGGTGAAGTACATTTCAAACCATTGATTCCATCCATCAAAAAATCAGTGGCCTTATTAATATTTCAATTAATGACATTTCAGAGTCAGATCCCATATGTAAGAACAACGTAACAAACAATGAGGCGGTAGAAGGAGACTACATCAAGTACAGCTGTGAGGTGACGTACAAGGGAAAGTGGGCCCCAGTGATGGAGTGGAAGTACAACGATGCAGTGGTACAAGCCACCGATGAATCGACAGGGAACACAGTGAAATACACATTTGTCACTGAGTTGACACCCGCACACAATGGACAGAACTTTGCTTGTCGGACGTACTTTGATCAACCAAAGCCTGAGAATGTTCAAGTGAAACATGCTGACAACAAACCTATAACTGACAATGTGCATACTGACTTTACATCACAGCTCACTGTTTATTGTAAGTATTTGTTGCATCATATTTGTTATTAAGTTATTTGTGCACAGTGCTTGATTTTATATATGTCTCGACTCTTGCTGGATATTCAAACCCAAGTATGTGACTATATGTGTGTCCTTTTATGTGTATGTGAACCGTGTTAATTAATGACATGCTACTACTACTAGTAACTACTCATAGTTGTCACACTGCATAGAAAGGAAATATAATTTAATTGGGCAGACTAATACTAATAGTACTTTTTTGTAATCACTGTTTGTTTATCTTCTGTACATGTAAAATCCAGCCAAACTGTATACATTTTGTTTGCGACACCTAATGGTGTGGCTTTGTAGAATGAAGTCTTCACCTGTACTATATTTCCTTTGCAGATGGTCCACGGTCACTGATGGTGACACCCATTAAAGAGTCTTATTATCCTGGTGATGAAGTAAAAGTATCTGCTGACAGTAATCCTTCCTTGACGACCTACACGTGGGTGAATACAGCAACAAATCAAATACTCGGAACAGGACACACCATCGTGATCCCTGCAGATATGCTCGGAAGTCAGTTACTCACAGTTACCGTGTGCAACTCCATCCCAATTCCACCTGAAAATACCATCTGCAAAGACAACCAATTGAGCGTCACAGTGATATGTGAGTGAAATGAATTGAATTATTTGAGCACCATGTAGGACAGAACTTTGCATGTCGGATCTGCTTTGATCAACCTAGGAAGGTTCATTTGAAACTCATATATACCTATAGCTGACAATGTGCTTACTTAACATACTGTTTATTGTAAGTTTCGGTTACTATTTTGTTATTATCACCCTGGAGATCATGTAAAACGAACAGCTGACAGCAAACCGCCCTTGACGACCTATACATGGGTCAATGCAGCAACAAATGAAACACTAAAAACAAAAGATACGATAACAATCACTGAGGATATGTTCGGAAATTAATCGCTCAAAGTTATTTTGTGCAACACCATCCCAATCCTGTCTGACAACTCCATCTCCAAAGAGCACAAATTGAACATCACCTTGATTCGTAAGTTAATTGAATTATTGGATTATGCCAGCGCCACGTAGGACCTAAACTATTTAGGTTGAAAAATATTAACTTAGACATGTTCTAATGCCTTAGTCAATACTGGGATGCACATAGAAGAATAATGTAATAACTAAATGTACTTCATCTTGTATACAGAATGTGTAACCGAGTGTACAGTTTTATTACATTGAATCATACAACACACTGTCGTACCGCTCCCTATTACAATTTAAAATAGGAAACGGCCAACAGGTAAAAAGGGATTAGCTAAATGGTGTAAAGACCTCAATTCTATACAACGAAATAATTTATAAGACACATGACCAAGATTTTCAATAACACATGCTTTAATCGGAGTAAAACCTCTTGGTAAACATATAAAATTCCTCTTGTGCACACTCTATAAAATTAAGATTGAATAATCAATAAAGTATCCTTACGCCACACAATAATTAAGAAAGCATGTGTAACAGCAGGATACTACCAGAATCGAGCACTCAACTTACCGGGCACACCAAAAACGAATGTTCTCTCTCTCCAGCCTTCTTTATAGGCCTCCCCACTTGGGCGGCAAAGTCTAGTCACATGACTCATTCAAGTAGCACTGCCCTCTGGTGGGGAACATACCTCAGTGCTGCCCTATTGTGTGACTCCATGCAACTATATCCACTTGTTGGATGTTTTCACATGTTATCTTTTCATTTGTATATGTTGTAGTTTTGCTCAAACTGCTTTGACAAGTTATTTTTTAAAACTTTTTTCTGCATGGTTTATTAATGTAATAGCACATACTTTCTAATTACTTGCATTGATGCTACTTCTGTTGTGCTTTGCCTTAGGTATTTATAACTGCACTGATTGTGTATGGTTTCCCAGTCACAGACTTGACGGTGGAGTATGACTTCCTACTTACACCTGTGTCTTGTTAACACCGCGAAGCTTTCATTGTGTTGTAGTTTGTCAGGATTCTATTTGGTTTGGTTTCTTTGGATTTTACGCTTGCTTTTCTAATCACTCATTTCAACGCTAGCTTCAGCGCCTCAACACCAGGGGCTTCAGTGGTGGCATTGTGAACCGCACATGTTTTGTGTAACAGGAATTAGAATCAGAATTAGTTTATTGTTGGAGATTCCTATTAAGACTGCAAGCAGTCGCTGGCATAGGAGCCACCGTAGAACTGATTAAACATATACAGTTTCTGAGTGCACCCAAATGTGAAAGAATATAATGATCTGAAAGTTCCATCATTTAATCAATATTTTTAAAGGACTGAATTTCATATATGTGCGTAGGCGTGAATTGTAATACAGGTGGTCTGGACGTCGTTTTTAAATCCTTACGGTATCACAATTATTTCCTTCCTTGTAGCCAAACAGACTACCACAACCACTACAACTACCACACCAGCCACCACCACTGCAATAAAGACATCAGTGCCTCCCTCTGGTGGGAGCGCCACCACCACCATCAAACCTAGTGATAAGCCTGATGAAAGTAAGCATTTTCTTTCTCTTCATAGCACGTGTGTAAAGTAGATGTAGGTAACGTATGTGGCCATGGGTGCTGCAGCAAGAGAAATCCAGTAGGACAGTTTCCAGTACTAACTCTCAACCTTTCTCCACATTGTAGGAGCTGCTGACTTCTTGGAAGTTGGCCCCTAAGGACAGGCTAAATATGATTCTTCAATGTGAGGATATACAAAAAGTGGCATCTAAATATCCTCCAAACTAAGAAAGTTGTTTTATCTGGTCACTTTTTTCTCAGTCTGGTTAAATGTGTTGCTGTTGCTTTTTCATTGGATTAAAAATGCAATATTTGAGCAAATAATTTATTTTTTATTTTGTTGGATGTCTGCATTATAGTGTTTATGGTTGCATGCCGCTTGAAATATATTGCTGATAAATTGCACATGCCTTACCTAATTCTATGCTAACAAATATCCTCTCAAACACTTGCTGTAGTTGTGACTTATACAGTGCATATTCATATTGTTGTCCTTTTAGATGGCTCTGGCCTTAGCATTGATGAAACTGATATGGTTACTCTTGCAATATATTTTTCTACTTGTGTTCTCACATGGTGGAATCGTCACAGTTGCACAATATTTGCATCTTACACAAATCTAACCCAGGGTTGGCAATCTTTTGCACCATTTGAATTTGCCCCACACCTTTTTGAGCACTACAAATTTCTATGGAGATAGCATACTTCAGGAAAGAAGGAAAGATGTGGTGTTGGTCAATGATAGTCCAGCACAAGGCAACCATTATTAGATTTTGTGCCTGGTAAGGACTGATGCTTCTAAAGGGAGCTTCTTGGTGCTTTGCTGCCTGGTGTGCACGGTTCTACTAACTCCTGTCCAATTAACACTCAAACGTTTTCTTTCGTTCGTTCCGTTTTCTATGGTAGTTGTCTTCACCATTTTTTTATCTGCAGATATTACAAGGAATTATCAATGTGAAGCAGGTTTGATTTTGGTAGAAATATTGGTTGGGAGATATTACCAACACTATGTCGAATAATATTAGTTGCAGGTTGTACACTGCTATTTACTCATTAGAAGCATACACATTTTCCATAAAACTTTTCTATAATATGTAGTTTAATAGTTTATATTTGGCAAACTTTCTGTATGATTCTCCCACAATAAACCAGTTATCTTTCTAAAAGAGCTGTTTTATTGATGTGCGTGTAAATGCAGAGTATTTACCTGTCCACAACTGTTGGCTGCTTTCGATATATTTGATAATAATTTCAAGTTTCCAAATGTGCTGACATGTGTCTTGATGTCGCATTTATAAACATCTTACGTGGATGTGAGTTAATCTGATACTATGTCCTGTCACCATTCTAATGCAATACGCACATTAACTGCACTAACCCATGGTTCACACCACCACTGTCTTCTTTAGTGGACTTCTTGAGTCAACTTAACCATATTTGTAAACTGTAGTTATATAGAATAATAATATTTAATATAGTGAGTCTCTCACAAATGTGTATATTATATAGTCAATTCGTAAAGAAGTGTCCTTGTGATATATCAGTGTTAGCAAGTTGGTAGAGCTGTCTTATAACCGTTTCAGAGATGTCTCTCTATACCAATGTTTTGCATACTTTGCCCAAAAATACAATCTAAAAACATCTATCACGCCAAACTCCTCAGAAACACCTGTTCGGAATTCTAGCTAATTAATAGGTTAATAAATAAATAGTTTTTATTTCATGAAAAAGTGGAATGCAAAGTTAATATAATTTTTTTTAGCATACATAACAATATTGTTGTTCAGATTATTTTGGTGTAGCACGCCCTTACCCCAACTATGGGTAAACCTGTACCATGGTGGTGCTTTCATGTGGTTGTGATTAATAGTTAATTGAGACATATTTAAGAGGCCTGGAGGATTCAAACTATAGTGAATGTTTAACCAAAGCATGCAGCTATCAAATCAGCAATCGTTATGTTTCTTGCTGGACGATTTGATTCTTCAAGTCGGACACACTAAGAAAGGAATAAACGTACTCTGGTCTTCCATAATCGTTGTTTAATTGCCTATTACGAATATTTCATTCAGGTAGCGGCGACTCAACAGGTGCTATCGTTGGAGGTGTTCTAGGGGTTCTACTCTGCGTCACCATAGGAATTGTTGTGTTCCTGGTTATCAGGGTTAGACGACTGACGGCTGAGAGAGGTACTTTCCACTAACACTTTCTTTTGTTTCGTTAAAACAATCGTTCTATGTAGTATTACACTAACACCGAAATACACGGAAAGAGCAAGACAATATACAACAGGAAATGGAAGCTAATGGCTGTTTGACAGGCAAATTAATAGTCAATTCACAAAATTGACATGTAATTATACATTTAGTGCACTTTTAGCAGCACTACAGAGATTTGCAAAATTAGTAATTTTTTTCTTTTTATGTTTCGTGATAGCTTCAACCCGATTGTCACGCTCCTATCCTGTACTGAAAGGACGTTGGATCTGTGTATTTCCAGTTTTGTCTTGTTGTGTAGAGTAGTAGATTTCCAGATGTCGGTGAGTCTGTTGAAGTATTGTGCTGCCATGCTGATCCTCGTGGAGATTTATTTTTCAATGTTGCTCTCTGCTGACATGAAGCTGCCAAGGAGTTGTTCACCTTCTCTAGTACTTTTCCTCTCACAGTGGTCGTTCTTGTGCTGCGTGTCTGCAGTTTCATGAGCTTGGTCTTTGTTGGGTGTATCTTGAGACCAACTGTTTCTGCTGTGTTGCCAACTTTGTCCGTTTTTCTTGGATGTCCTTTGGGGAGTGCGAAAGGAGGCCAATGTCGTCGGCGATGAAGTCTGTATCTGTATGTTCAGTCTCCATACGAGTCCTCTTGGTTGATCACTGGTAGCTTTCGTCATCATCCAGTCAATGACGACCAGAAATTGTAGTGGCCAGATGACTCATTCCTCTCTGACACCAGGCCTCACATAGAACCGCTCGCTCTGTTGTCCATCATTCCTAACATCACACTGATTGTCTTTCAAGATGTTGATTAACCTCGGAGGAAATATCGTCCAGAGGGATGGATGGTGAATGTGGTAAAATGCCTTTTCAAAGTCGATTTAGTTGATGTTGAGAGATATTCTAGTGCATTTATAACATCGGTTGTAAGAGCGGTTATATCATAGATTGTTGAGTGTTTCTCACGAAATCCGCATTGGTTATTGTTCAAAGCATTTATTTATAAATTTGTTATCTGCGGGAGATATTTGCGGTTTCGTTGACATTATAAGTTTCGATTCGAAGCGCAATCTTGAAATATGGTGTTTTTTGGTAAAACTAGCCCCAGTTTCCCCTAATAAGAACTGTGGTATTATATTTACTAGATATATATATATATATNATTAGTATAGCAAGCGTAAAAAATGAAAAGAAATCAGACCAAACAGAATCCTGACAAGCTGCAACACAATGAAAGCTTTGTGGTGTTAACAAGACACAAGTGTGAGTAGGAAGCCATCCTCTACTGTTGGGATACAATACAAATAGGCCCCTATCAACGGAATTATAAACAAAAGCTAAAGCACAACATAAGTATATATATATATATATATATATATATATATACTTATGTTGTGCTTTAGCTTTTGTTTATAATTCCGTTGATAGGGGCCTATTTGTATTGTATCCCAACAGTAGAGGATGGCTTCCTACTCACACTTGTGTCTTGTTAACACCACAAAGCTTTCATTGTGTTGCAGCTTGTCAGGATTCTGTTTGGTCTGATTTCTTTTCATTTTTTACGCTTGCTATACTAATTACACATTTGCACGCTACCTTCAGCTCCTCAACACCAGGGGGCGTCTGTGGTGGCGTTGTGAACTGCACATGTTTATGTGGTCTGGACGTCACTATTAGATCCTTACGGTGTCGCTTTGATTTCCTTCCTTGCAGCCAAACCGACAACCACAACAACTATAACTACCACACCAGCCACCATCACAGCAACAAAAACATCAGTGCCTCCCCCTGGTGGGAGTGCCACCACTACCATCAAACTCAATGATAAGTTGGGGTGAGGGAAATTGTCCCTTATTTTGGTGACAATGTCAGATCCTAGGGATTCCCATCTGATTTGATGGCAGAATATGTCAGGAGAAAGAAAACATGATTTTTTTTAAATCGATAAAAAAGCCGCGTGATTTCTTACTTTTTACTTACTAGGGCTAGACTATTCCATTTTTTGTGAAAAACAAGTTTTTAGCATAATTTCGTCAATCAGGGCTACCACCATGATTTAACTATCCAATCCTATGTTTTTAGACCAAAGGAATCCATTAAAATCAGATTCAAAAGCTTAAGACTAGTCACTTTCACGAAAATAGAATTTTTTATTGAAAAATAGGCTTACTTCAAGTAAAATAGTTTTCATCATTTGTCTTTTATTTTTGGTCCTATAGTAATGGTTAATGAGGATATACGTATGTTTTTAGCCATGAGGAACTCATTTAGATACTCTCTGCCCCTCCCCCCTAATGCACTCCTATATTATTATATGTTTTGGTCAACTCGTTACTACTACATTGATAGACAGTGTTCACGTCTACTAGCAATCTCATCAAGACAGGTAGACAACAGTTGGTATTACGTAAATAGTCATTTGCTAATTTATGAACCACTTGGAAATGAAATTTTATTAAAATTTGCGTTACATGTGTGACATTGAAATTCAACTTTTAAAAACATAGAAAATTTTATTTTTATGATAGTGACTAGTCTTAGGCTCTCGAATATGCTTTTAGCCCTATGATTGACAAAATTATACCAAAAACTAGTTTTTCACTTGAAAATCGCACTTTTTAGGCTTAGTTCACGAAAAAGTGTTAAATCACGCCGATTGTTCACCGATATTCTTAGAAACTGTATTATAATGTTTCTTTCTCTTGACACATTTGGTCATCAAATCAGATGGGAACCCCTTGGATTTGAAACACTGACCTTTCCCCCACCTCCTGATAAAAGTAAGCATTTATTTTCTTTCTCTGTGTACGTAACATGGGTAGCCACGTGCGCTGCGGCAAGTAGGACAGTACTAACTCTCAACCTTTCTACATATTGTAGGAGCTGCTGATTCCTGGGAAGTTGTCCTCTATGGACAGACTAAATGTGATTCTTCAATGTGTGGCTAAACTCACATTGGCATCCAAATATCATCAAAACTTTTAAAAAGTTGCTTTAAGTGGTACTTTTATTCTCAGTCTGAACAAATGTGTTGCAGTTGCTTTTTCTTGGGGAATTTGTTGGATCTTTGGATGTCTGCATTGTAGTGTTTATAGTTGCATGCAGCTGAAATAAATGTGTGTTTAGTTGTACATGGAATACTTAGTTTTATGCTAGCAAATGTTCTTTCAAATACTCTCTGTAGCTGTGACTTAAACATTGCATATTTCTATGTTTTTCCTTTTAGATGGCTCTGGTCCTAGCACCAGTAAAACTGGTATGGTTCCCTTGCAGCATTTGATTCTACTTTTGTTCTCACATGGTGGAATTTTAACAATTTTCACACCTTCGATACTTGCACCGTATTCAAACCTAACCCAGGGTTGGCAATCTTTTGCACCATTTAAATTTGCCCCACACCTTCTTGAGCAGTGCAAATTTCCATGGAGATAGCATACTTCAAGAAAGAAAGTAACATGCATTGTTGGCCAATGGTGGTCCAGCACAAGGCAACCATTATTTGGTTGTGAGCCCAGTAAGGAATGATACTTTTCTGGTAGTTTAGTGGTGCTTTTGTGCTCACTGAACACTCAAACGTTGTCTTTGTTTCGTTTTCTGTGGTAGCTGTCTTCGCCAAAATTTTCGTGCAGATATTACAAGGAATTCTCAATGTGAAGCAGTTTTGATTTTAGTTGTAGGCTTTCCACTGCTATTTACTCGTTAGAAGTATACACATTTTCAATTTTTTTATATATAGGTTAATATTTTATAATTGGCAAACTTTCTGTATGACTCTCTTCTGCACAATTAACCAGTTATCTTTCTAAGAGAGATGTTTTATTGTTGTGCACGTAAATGCAGGTAATTTATCTGTCAACAACTATTGGCTGCTTTCGATATATTTGATCAAAATTTCAAGTTTCCAAATGTGCTGACGTTTGTCTTAATGTCGCATTGATAAATATCTCACGTGGATGTGAGTTAATTTGTTATTCTGTCCTGTTAGCGATTCAATGCAATACGCACATTAACTGCACTAACCCATGGTTCACGCCACCACTGTCTTCTTTGGTGGACTTCTTGAGTCAAATCTGTGTTGTGTACTATAGTTATATGAATAATAATGTTTAATATAGTGAGTATCTCATGAATATGTCAATTATATAGTCAATTCATAAAAACATGTCCTTGTGATAATACAATCTGAAAACATCCATCACGCCAAACTTCTCAGAAAAGACGCCATTACCCAACTATGGGTGAACCTGTACCGTGGTGGTGCTTTCACATGGTTGTGGCTAATAGTTAATTGAGACATGATTAAGAGGCCTGGAGGTTTCAAACTATTGTGAATGCTTAACCAAGGCACGCAGCTATCAAACCAACAATCATTATATTTCTTGCTGGACGACTTGATTCTTCAAGTCAGAGACACTAAGAAAGGGATAAACGTGCTTTTATCTCCCATAATCGTTGTTTAATTGCCTGTTATGACATTTCATTCAGGTAGCGGCGACTCAACAGGCGCTATCGTTGGAGGTGTTCTAGGGGTTCTGCTCTGCGTCACCATAGGAATTGTTGTGTTCCTGGTTATCAGGGTTAGACGACTGACGGCTGAGAGAGGTACTTTCCACTAACACTTTCTTTTGTTCCGTTAAAACAATCGTTCTATGCAGTATTACACTAATACCAAAATACATGGAAAAAACAAGACAATATACAACAGGAAATGGAAGCTATTGGCTGTTTGACAGGCAAATTAATGGTCAATTCACAAAATTGACATGTAATTATACATTTAGTACACTTTTAGCAGCAACACAGAGATTTGCAAAATTAGTAATGTTTTTCTTTTGATGTCTCGTGATAGCTTCAACCCGATTGTCACGCTCCTATCCTGTCCTATATCTTGTCTTTGTCATCCCACTACTCCTTTTGTATGTCATGCTCCGATATGTCCTGTCCATCGTTGGCCCATGTTAAGCCGACCAGATGTTCAGTTTAATTGTCTTTACTTACATGTATTTGTAAAACATTATAAGAAACCATTTAGCTCCCACTCCTATCTACTACTGTGTACAGGCGACAAGAATCGTACCACGCCACTTCCAGTATGTTTATTCTAATGTGCAATTCTCAATTTGTCTTCTTTTCAATATAAAACAACAATTTAAACTCACCGCTATAATGCAGATTTTGCATGCACGTTTGTTATAAAGCTTGTTTCCATAATGCTTGGCCAAATGAGTTTGTTATTAAGTTAGAATGTATAACTTGCTTCATGTATTCTGTGTTGTCTTCAATGCTTATTGCTTCCATGTAGACTTAGCAAATACATTAAAATACAATATCGATTACAATGTTCCATTTTCTAGCTTCGCCAACTAATTGTTCCAGATGGGACATTAAGAGCAATGGTGGCACTGACGGTGTCGTCAGATGTTAATCGGTCAACAGTGACGTCATCTGAACCTGTCGAAGTAGCGACACGCGATGGCACGTACCAAGGCTTGTATGCAACCATTCCTGAAGCTCAGCAGAATGGTGGTGAATATGAGGAGGTTCGGCTTTCTCACGGGACCCAAAGAGACACCAGTGAGGTGCCTTATACAAACACAAGACAATACGAGAACTCCCAATTGGCCTAAGTTGAACAATTTCAACTTGACGGTCATGTCTTGTGGCAAGTGTCATGTCCGTAGAAGGACAATAACTTCGTATCCTGTGTAACTGGGCCAGAGTATGTAACGAATCTTTCAATTTCTGAACACGCGTTTGTCTTGATGAAACTCTCCAGTGAAATACTTTCCTGGACCAGACCAAATGAGATTATATATCTTCAAAACGAGTTAAACGAATTGCCATTAAAATACCTACAAAACATATGTCACAATGACAATGCCTACTCTAATTATTTAAGTTTCGCATGGAATCGCAACTGTAGATGAATACTATCAAAAGATGAACCGATCTACATTCTTGAAGGCAATAACTATAGGCATGCATATTAATTGCTGAAACTAAAAGTGAAACTAAAACACATTGACGTAGAGCTCTGTTTTCACGACCCGTGATTTATTTCCTTAATAGAATCGTATTACGTAGATTCAAAAATCCCTACCAATGGCAACACAGTTTGAATGAAATGTAAGTCACTCACGATTTCACCACTACCACAACTTTAACAAGATTGCCATCCACGGCATAGGCCCAGATGGCAAGTGGACAAGGAAGCTATTGGCTTATCGAAGATCCAACATTTTTAATCTGTGTAATCTGTCCGCCTGAGATGTGTCAACATTCTTTTTACATATATTGACGCTGCTAGCAGTTATACAATCGGTAGATAATGTGTTCCATTCATTGATTGTCCTCTGTGAGAACGAGTACTTCCTGATAGCCAATCTACACTGATTCTTTACTAACGTTACTTCATGTCCTCTAGTTCTATTATCTTTCTTGAGTGAGAAAAAATATTTCTATCACTATTTTCATACCCATTCAATATCTTATAAACAGCAATTTGATATCTTAATCGCCTTGTCTCTAAGGTTGTTAAACCACATTTTTCCAGTCCTTCTTCATAACTAAGGTCTCTCAGATCTGGAATCATCTTAGTTGCTCTCCTCTGTATTCGTTCAAGCGTATCTATATCCTTCTTACCATATGGTTTCCAAGCTTCTATACAGTATCCTAAATGAGGCCTAACTATTGCTATATACACAGGTATAATTAGTTTTTTTCCTTGTATGGTATATTTCTCCTAATCAACCCAAGAATTTGATTACCTTTTGAAGCTGCAATACCACACTGCTCTGACACTTTTATATCAGCATTTATTTTAACTCCTAAGTCCTTTCCTTTTACAGTATTACCTAGAACAGTATCTCCCATTTTATAGTTTAAATCCAAGTTCCCGTGTTCTGTATGTAGGCATTTACATTCATCAAAATTGAACAACATCAGCCATTTCTCAGACCATTTAACTAATTTGTCTAGATGTTTTTGTAAATGTTATTTATCACCATTATTGTTAACCTTTCTAAACACTTTTGTGTCATCCGCAAATTTCAGTACGTTGCTTTTTATATTATCGTCCAAATCATTGCTATATATTAAGACTAATAAAGTTCCTAATACTGATCATTGTGGTGCCCCATTCAAAACAGATTTCCAGCTTGAAATCTTCCCATCTACTACAATACGCTATCTTCTGTCAGTCAGCCATTGTTTTATCCAGTCGATTATGCCATCCCCGATACCATGGGCTTATAAGTTAAAATAGTAATCTTTGATGTGGCACTTTGTATATGTTCTGATGATCCCTCGTCTACTCACTTAGTGATTTCTTCCAAACATCATAACATATTTGTTAAGCATGACCTCGGTTTTAGAAATACATGTTCAGATGGTTTTAATAATTCATGCCAAACAAGGAAGTCCACCATATGGCCTTTCTAATAATTTCTAATAACCTTTCTAATAATTTACAAATCACTGATGTTAAAGTCACTGGTCTGTAATTCTCTGACTTATTTCTCGAACCCTTTTTCAACAATGGTATGATGTTTGTTTCTATCTATTAAAAAGGAACCACTTTTGGTGACAAGTTGAACGCTCTTGCAAGTGGTATACTAATATGTTCTACTGTTTCCATTAGTAGTTTTGGGAATTCCATACACTCCAGATTTACATTTGATGTGCAGATTCTGCACATCTTTATATCATTTCGTAAATTTTGCCAAGAAATCTATAAATGTAAGTTGCAAACAATTGTGGATAGTGTTTGCATTGAACATGTGTATAGGAATTTTTTGGAAACTATGTTACGTATACGCACGTGCACAGATGCAGTGACGTAAATCACCTAACAAGTCGTAAACAACAATCGCGTTGCCCAGCCAACCAGGCTGGGCAACTCAAATCACCGGGAGTGGATGGGATTCCTCCAAAATTACTAATGGAAACAGTAGAACAAATTAGTATANTTATTTTCATACCCATTCAATATCTTAAAAACTTCAATTTGATCTCCTCTTAACCGCCTTGTCTCTAGGGTTGTTAAACCACCTTCTTCCAGTCCTTCTTCATAACTAAGGTCTCTCAGATCTGGAATCATTTTAGTTGCTCTCCTCTGTATTCGTTCAAGCGTATCTATATCCTTCTTACCATATGGTTTCCAAGCTTCTATACAGTATTCTAAATGAAGCCTAACTATTGCTATATACACAAGTATAATTAGTTTTTTTCCTTGTATGGTATATTTCTCCTAATCAACCCAAGAATTTGATTACCTTTTGAAGCTGCAATACCACACTGCTCTGAAACTTTTATATCAGCACTTATTTTAACTCCTATGTCCTTTCCTTTTACAGTATTACCTAGAACAGTATCTCCCATTTTATAGTTTAAATCCAAGTTCCCGTATTCTGTATGTAGGCATTTACATTTATCAAAATTGAACAACATAAGCCATTTCTCAGACCATTTAACTAATTTGTCTAGATGGTTTTGTAAATGTTATTTATCACCATTATTGTTAACCTTTCTAAACACTTTTGTGTCATTCGCAAATTTCAGTACGTTGCTTGTTACATTATCGTCCAAATCATTGCTATATATTAAGAATAATAAAGGTCCTAATACTGATCATTGTGGTACTCCATTCAAAACAGATTTCCAGCTTGAAATCTTCCCATCTACTACAATACGCTATCTTCTGTCAGTCAGCCATTGTTTTATCCAGTCGATTATGCCATCCCCGATACCAAGGGCTTATAAGTTAAATAGTAATCTTTGATGTGGCACTTTGTATATGTTCTGGTGATCCCTCGTCTACTCACTTAGTGATTTCTTCCAAACATCATAACATATTTGTTAAGCATGACCTCGGTTTTAGAAATGCATGTTCAGATGGTTTTGATAATTCATGCCAAACAAGGAAGTCCACCGTATGGTCTTTCTAATAATTTCTAATATCCTTTCTAATAATTTACAAATCACTGATGTTAAAGTCACTGGTCTGTAATTCTCTGACTTATTTCTCGAACACTTATTCAACAATGGTATGATGTTTGTTTCTTTCTATTCAAAAGGAACCACTTTTGGTGACAAGTTGAACGCTCTTGCAAGTGGTATGCTAATATGTTCTACTGTTTCCATTAATAGTTTTTGGAATTCCACCCACTCCAGATTTACATTTGATGTGCAGATTCTGCACATCTTTATATCATTTCGTAAATTTTGCCAAGAAATCTATCAATTTAAGTTGCAAACAATTGTGGATAGTNCTAGCAGCGTTAATATGTTTAAAAACAAGGTTGATACATATCTCAGGAGGGCGGGTTATAAGTAGATGAACATTGTTGGACTCTCGATAAGCCAATGGCTTCCTTGTCCACTTGCCATCTGGGCCTTTGGCTTGGATGGCAAATCTTGTTAAATCACTCCGCACTGTCCATTTTGAATGTTAATCAAGTTGTGGCAGTAACATGCCAACGCCATTGGTGGGGAGTTTGGTAGATTCGATTAGCTAATTGTGTGAAAATCACGTCAATGCTGCGACCTCGACAACGACGGGGATGCAGTGGCTTTGCAAACACAGCTTGACTCGAAAACATGGATAATTCGAAGTGCTTCCCCGGTCCCTACCAATTCGTGTTAACGAAGTTGTACAATACATAATAATGATCTGATACCTGAAATCGGAATGAAATGTGGCAATATCAAAGTATAAAGTTGCAACGATACATACGTAAAAAGTATATATTGTATACTTTATGTCATTGAAATGGCATCGATAATGAGAAATATGTCGTATATAGGGTAACATTGATCAAATGGCTACCGGTAGCATCATTTATTATTGAATGCTGCACGAGCCTACTTTGAAGATTATACATTTTANTGTTAACGAAGTTGTACAATACATAATAATGATCTGATACCTGAAATCGGAATGAAATGTGGCAATATCAAAGTATAAAGTTGCAACGATACATACGTAAAAAGTATATATTGTATACTTTATGTCATTGAAATGGCATCGATAATGAGAAATATGTCGTATCTAGGGTAACATTGATCAAATGTCTACCGGTAGCATCGTTTTTATTGTTGAATGCTGCATGAGCCTACTTTGAAGTTTATACAGTTTATGTTCTTGCGCGTTTATCTATAGACTAACAGCTTTACACTTAATCAGTTTACCCACGCTTACTTGTCTTAAGGTGGTCAACTCCGATACACATTTTCATATATGCATGTGTGTTTGTGTGTGTGTGTGTGTGCGTGCGTGCGTGCGTGCGTGCGTGCGTGCGTGCGTGCGTGTGTATGTGTGTATGTGTGTGAATAATAAAATAAAATGGCCTTTCATAACTACTTTGCTAATTTTACTGCTGTCGTAGCTGTTTCTATTAGCACGGGACCCCCAACTTTTGTTATTTAATACCAAATTTTCCTCAATTGACATTACTCCGAATTTTATATATATATTGAATAAATATTGTCGAAATTTAAATATTTTTTCGCGGCTTTACATAATTTTTTTTAATTAATTTTACAAATGTTATGCAATTCTGACATATTGTGCTTTCT
>SDWI01000982.1:65736-89905 GCA_009193005.1 Lamellibrachia luymesi | reverse complement strand
ATTTACTATTCAAATATAAAACTTGCAGGAATATATATATATATATTCCTGCAAGTTTTATATTTGAATAGTAAATAAATTTCGTATCGTGACCAGTGCACCACATGTTGCTAATTTTGCTTGTGACGTAGCTATTACTGTGTCATATGTTTCAAACAGTTGCTCGGGACCGTAAACGTCGTTTCCCTTTTCATAGAGATAAATAATAAATTAACATTTTAACCAAGTTTTACTGAAGTTACACGACTCCATGTGGGTCAAATATATGATATTGTCGAAACTCAGCTGAACTGATTGTGGTTGTTCGTGATTTAATAAGAACATATTTACAGAAAATAATTACTTTTACCTTTTCTATGCGATTTTGATATATGATTCTTTATATAATATGAACATATGAAATTGCAATATTCCTGCAACTTTTATATTTGAATAGTAAATAAATCTCGTGTTGTGGCTGATTATGATTAGAGTACAATATTTTGTTAATTTTGCTGGTGACGTAACCGTCAAGTATTTCGAAAATGTGGACGGGACCCCCCAACTTTTTTGCCTGGTCTAATAGATTTCAAACAACCTTTAAAATTTAAAGTTTCATTACTTTCATTTCCGGATAATCGGCAACTTTAAATGGTTTATACACAAGGTTATTATATTTCATTATTAATTTGCAATTTTATGCAATTTATTTTAAGCTACGCATATCATGTTTAATAAAATAAAATCGTAAACTGTATAAGCCGCCATTGCAGCAGTCGTTGTTCATGGCGTCTTACATAATGTTTTTTTAACAGGCGAGTCTTAACATGTTTTCACAACGCATACATTACGTATGTTATTTTCGTACTTCGTTGTTTTAGTTACTTTACAAGATTGGTGATAACTTGTATGCATGAGGTAGCCCGGTAGAATCACAAAGCATTGTATATTTCGTACCGCATCAACACTGCTTGTTTGTCATATATCCTGCATGACGCACCAACTACAGAGCAACTTGAAAGAGAATTGACTTTGTATTTTGTTTTTAAACATTACTTTTTTTCTATTTTGTGTGTGTGGCATATTTACTACATGGTACTGTTAAAGTCGTTCAGCGCATGCACGCTGTGTATAGTATTACGTAGAGTTCTTCATTAATAAAGTACAACGACGCTGCACTTGTGTGTGTTTTTAAATTCCTCTGTAATTCGCCATCGTGATGTGACGGTCGGCACACGTTTAACTGTCCCTCTTTATAGGGATTCGTGAACAATGAAAACGCATCAATAGATATGTATTGACCAATGAACGATTGGTAATAAATTTATGTTACCAAACATATGGGACAATCTCATTCAACTTACATTCCTGGCAGAATAATGTTGAATGTATCACAGAAAAAGGAAGTGATAGTATAAAAGATACCTCTTAGATGCCAGGAACGGTGCTTCACTGCGCTCGGTAGTATGAGACACGTTGTGGTGCCATAAAACAGACGAGGCCAATGAAGCGTTTGAGCAGCACAAATCGAAATACTTGATTGCAACGAGCAACTTCCATATAAATGACCCGACCACCGGGACGGTAGACATTGACACGGAAGTTATGTTCCAACAGAAGCTCAACGGTAGGCGGATCTCTTGGCCATCCAGGGAGCATGACATTCGACACCGACACTTCAGGGAAAATCGTCTGCCTACGAGAAGAGTTCGTGGAACTTTGGTTCGAAAAACGGTGAGAAGAACTAAGACGTTTGTCAGCACGTCGATGAGATCGGCACCGATTTTCTGCAGCGATCGAGAAACGGACAGCATCAGTTGTGAAATGTATTCCAGCGTGACCAGCGAAACGAGAGATTCGGACTAGTGAATTGCAGCATTCATGCTTGCTGCAGTTGAGCCGAACGTTGATCCAGGCTTTTATCGAGAACCGGTCGGATCGGTGAATCGAGCCAACGGCTCCGTGATGTGTTGCTAACTGTAAGCCACGGCAAGCTTGTGATGTGGTGCGGAAGTAAACGGCTCTCTTTTCCCTGACTGCGTTATGATTGGAAGCATGCGTCGGGGTGGTACGAGTCCGTTACATCGCTCCATACATTTCACCAAACACAACATGTTCACCGACAAAACGAATGATCACAATTGGTACAACTCAACATAATCCACTGATCACACAGAGCCAGACAAACCAAGTTGACAACAAACACAATTAAGCAAAACAACACCCTTTATCGCAAAACATGAACCAAAATTTCCAAGATGGCGGACTTCCACTACCGGCGCCATCCGGGTGAGTTCTTTTCATTTTATTGCTAAGCTTACTTTTTCTTCAAGTCGCCACATGTTTGTATTTGGATCTAACTTTTAGAAAACCATGCTACAAAATGCATTCCAATTCAGATCTCCTTTTAGGAAATATTCGTCTCACCTAGTCCCGCACTCCACGCGGACAAATCTTGGGCTAACGCAAATTATCACCGTCATTCTCCTAATAGCCACGATCATTGGAACATGTCAACGCGTATCTCGATCAAATCTCAAAATTAAACCAAACTATTATGCCCTAACTTTCAAACCCCGAGTAAAATTCCCACCCAAAATTAAATTCAAATCAGACATTCTTACACATCTGTACCTCAGTGGACTGATTGCACTCTCAGGCGACATCTATCCGAACCCTGGCCCATATGGGCGCCCAATTTATCCTTGTGGAAGTTGTCATCAACCTGTCAGAAACCGAGACAAGGCTATCCTCTGTGAAGGATGCACTATATGGCACCACATACATTGTATCGGTATATCCCAATCATCCTACAACTCCTTGAATAACCAAAGTGCCTTCTGGTTCTGCGACCATTGTGGAATTCCAAATGTTACACCTTCTTCATCTAGAAATAAGCAATCAAATTCTAACTACACCTTGCCTGACAGCTCTATACTTAGTACCCCATCACTCCATACATCGCAAAATGCCGGCTTAATTTTCGCCCCAAACCCCCAATGTATTGATAGGTGGCGACACTAATTGACAGTTTGGATTTACACGACGTCCGCTACAAATATCGATTTTTTCGAAACGTAATACTTTTTCCGATATTTCAAGTATACCACCCAGTGGACTGTTATCCCTCGACACCAGCGACGGCACGTTTTGTCACATATTTACATCTGACACGATAAGTGGAGAAAAAATAGTTTGGGAAACCTTTGTCTTGAGCTCCCGCCATTGCCAATGTTGAGGTCATGTAAACAATACCGTATACCTCCTAATAGAGACACGTTGTTATGGCGAGCAGCAATGGCAAGTGTGTGAAATGCAACAGAGAAAGGGTAAAGACTGGTAGTACCCTCTGTACAACATGTACACGAAATAACGGCCTCACACAAGCGAAGAGATCTGATTACAGTGACGTTGTCATTCTGGTTAGTGAGCCTTTAATGTATGCCCAATACCACAGAGACTCTGCCAGCAGAGACAGCATCGTAAAAGTGATGACGGCATTATATACTAGTGACACACTGAGTGAGGCGAAGTGTTTGTTGTTTTCACATTTTGACATTTCTAACTTGTTAGAACCTATGCAAACGAAACTAACATCGTGTAATAGAACCGACAGAGAGGCCATGAGTGACGACATTCTGAGAGGTATTGGAAGCCTAATCAAGATTGGTATCAAAGTACAGTGTGTAGCACGGGACTGAAAGCTAATTCCAAAAAATCATCCGGAGGGAGTAAATGAGTTGACTCTCGCAGAGAAACTGGCAGACCTCGAGGGTAAGCTTAAAGTGCTCGTGGACACTCTTGATGGCACTAAATCCGATGCTGCAACTAACAGCCAGAAGATCTCTGCATTGGAAACTGACTCTAAATTACACGGACAACTGATACAGCAGGTATTGGTTAATACCAATGATCATAATGCGAAGTACCCATCACTGGCAGAGGTTGTTGCTGGTGGCTCCAGCACTCGGCCACTACAGAAGACAGGTGGCACTAACCGTGACGGGGCGCCGGATGGCAACGACAATGATCAATGTGAACGAAAACAGGAAGCGGACCGCCAATCGCAGCCAATACCTGTACCGCCGCGTATCGACAGCACGACGCAGCAGGTACATGATACGTTTGTGATCCCAGCAGACCAGAGACGAAAACAGAATAAAACAGTTGCAGAAAGAAAACCGCAGTAAACAACCGCGGAACACGCAGATGCGAGGAACCATCGTTGGCCAGGGGATTGATGCTGCAGGAGTTACCATGGTGCCTCCTCCCGACAAAGACTTCTTTATATCCCGAGTTCGTGAATCGGACGGGGTCAGTGAAGTTAGTGAATACATCACACGAAAAGGAGTGAAATTCCGTAAACTAACAAAAGCCAGCAATGACAATGCAAAACTAAACTCCTTCAAATTAACAATCTCTGTGGATGACTTAAACAAAGTGAAAGACCCTCTACTCTGGCCCAAAGGCTGGAATGTGAGGAGATGGTATGCTAAAACAAAGAGTGAATCCATCAGGAATAAGGATGTTGTATCACTGTGTGATTCTTTGCAATAACGTTCAATGCTCCACCGACTAATCGTATACAGCCACCGTCTTTTATTAGGTATAACTGTAAACATTTTAGAGAAGAAGTCCGAAATTTGATTTTATATACAATATTAGTAAAGCATGTGATTTGTTACTTATACAAGAACATTGTCTATATAAAAGCGAATTAAACAAGATGTGCAAATTAGGTGACGGTTTGGCAATAACAGGTAAGAGTTCCATGGATGAATGTATTGCCAGGGAAGGACGCCCATACGGCGGATGTGCAATGCTGTGGAAACTATCACTTAAGTCTGCAGTGAAAGAGCTTAAATTCAATCACGTGAGGTTGTGTGGGATTATGATTCAAATTAACAACTGTGAAATCATGTGCCTTAATGTATACATGCCGTGCGATGGCTGGTCGGAAGACGATAAGTTTGCGGAATATATGGAGGTGTTAAGTGAAATACAGCAGTTAATACACACGTACAACCCCGCTCACGTCATACACACGTACAACCCCGCTCACGTCATATACGGGTGTGACATGAATACAGATTTAACTAGGAATACGCCACACGCATATGCGTTAAGGAATTTTATATCGGATTTTAATCTTACGGTATGTATTGATGCTCCAGATGCGCAAGTGCCACATACTTATGTTAGTCCAAACGATTTGACCCCCAGAATTGATAATTTTTTAACCACGGCAAATTTAGGACAGAAGGTACTCGAATGTGCTATTATAAACAACTTGTTGTTTTCTGACCATGTGCCACTTAAAGATAGGTTGGATATAAATGTAGACCACATGTTCGAAAGGAACTATTGCCGCAAACTAGCATGGCATAAAGTCAGTACTGAACTCATTAACCAATACAGTAGTGATCTTGAGTACAAACTCTCCATGTTACAATACGACGAAGACGTTTTGCAGTGTAACAATGTAATGTGTAAAAACATGATAAAAAATTATCTAGAGTATACAAAGACATGATATGTGTATAGAATCGTCAGAATGTATACCTACCACCTGTCCTAAAAACAACCCTAATAGGCGTTGTTTGCCTCTCTCAAACTCATGCAGGTAAAATCCACTTTCATTTTCGGGGCATAGCCGGAACAATGATTCATATCGAAAGTGTGGTGCACTAATTTGCTCAACAATTTCCTTAAGCAGTTTTGGTGGTACCCCATCAACTCCAGGTGATTTATTATGTTTTATCTTCTTAATTTCCTTTGCTATCATTTCAGGAGTTACAAATAACTGCCCTAAATGTTCTCATTTATTGCCCTCAAATTTTGTAAATGGAACTGGAAGTGAGCTGATATCTTCTATGGTAAAAACTAAGCTGAAATACTCATTTAGGACCTCTGCCATTTGAAACCTGAAATTATGTTTCCACTGTTGTTTTCCAGTGCTCCGACCTTATCTCGAACTTTCTGTTTACTCCTTACATAAGCATAGAAATTCTTTCTGTCATTTTTTTATATTACCTGCCAGTTTTTTTTCAAAGGTTCTTTTAGATTTTCTCATTTCAGTTGTATCTAGGTTAAGTGCCTCTTTGTAGTTGGTGTAGTCTTCTACATTTCCAGTGTTTTTGTACCCCCCCCACAACATCTGTTTGTGAGCAATTTTTCTAATAGCCTCTTTTGACAAGTGTTTCTTTCTGGATCTTTTCCCTTGTTTTCTTACTGGAAAAAAATTCTCATTATAACACATTCCCCCTTGCTCACCTCCCTTATCGCCATTTGTAATTTTACATCTTCCTCTTGTCCTATGTTAGGACTACGATAAACTACTCTTATTGTTAATGTTGAGTTCCTGGTAACTATGTTACACCAAATTGCTTCCTCACAATCTGCTTCACTTTTCTGTGTTATTTCATATGCTTGGATACATTCTTTAATATATCAAATTACTCCACCTCCCCTTCTTTCTCGTCTATCCTTCCTAAACATTACATAGCCTGTCAGTGCTAACTCAGCATCTACTATATCTTTATTTGCCCATGATTCCGTGATGTCTATTACATGAGGATTAATATCTGCTACCATAATGTCCAACTCACTTTTTTATTTACTATGCTCCTGGCAGTTAAGCAAACACATTTAAGTTCATTGTCTGAAATTATTGGTGAAAATTTCTTTGGATGTGTATTTGTAGTAGTACTCCTTTGAGTGTTCTCTGTCAGTTCCCCCTGCGCATCTAGTTTAAATAGTTAAGTTAATTCGAATTGCATCGTATAAACTGATAAAAAGTTCACTCTTACTTTATATGAGTTAGCCAAATAGCCGGATGAAGCCTACTAAATCTAGGCTAATTATATATGCGACCAGAATCTGGACGCACACTTAATTTCCGTCACAATAATAAGTATACTTTGCATCCAGGCGATGTGTGCGACAATCGGTGGCGCCACATCGCGGAGCTTCGATAATCGAGGCTAAGGTTAACCCGTCATTTGACGTCATAGGGTAGTGGTTTAGCTATCATTCACAAGGGGCGCGGTTTAATGGAAAGTAGGTGGCAATACACGGTGGCGCCACATCATGGAGCCTGGATAATTGAACATACGGATAAGCGGCGACAGCGGCAAGCTCTCTATGAAAGCGCACGTGCCAACTTTACGAATCTATAGTTCAACATTTGCTGTTGCGATTCACGGTGAGCTGATTGTAACTCATGACACAGAGAAATAACGAAACTGATGGAGACTACAGCGGGCGTCGTGGCGATCATAGGCGTTGTTTGCCTCTCTCAAACTCATGCAGGTAAAATCCACTTTCCTTTTCGGGGCATAGCCGGAACAATCGTCAATATAATGAAACCATATTTTGATGTCATTCACATCACATGCTAACGTGTACTCGACACCATAATAGCGCTTCGGCGATCTTTTACTTTCTGACCTAACCTTGAAAACGACCACCTAGAGCACCCAAACTTCTCCTCATATATCTAATATACATATACACATGTCAAGTGGTCAAAAAAGTACATTTACGTTCTCAAAACGACCAAAATTTACAACAGAAAAAATCAAAACATCGCCATCTCCTGGCTGTAACAGATGGACTCATATGCACACAGACCGTAAGGTGCTGCCACCTGGTGGACTAGACACACTAAAGTAGATATAACGGATGCAACTTCCTGTTGAGTTATATTACTGACAACACGTGTGTTCTCATTCATTCGTATAAAGCACAATATACTACACGGTGTCGGGACGGAAAGACCCCACAAATGGAAGCATTCAAACCCCCAGCAACTGTGTCGTTCACCACCGGCAATACGGCAGAGCAGTGGCGTCGCTGGGAGCAACAATTCCGGTTTTATTTTGCAGCAGCTGAGCTCAGCAAGAAGACAGCCAAAACACAGGTAGCCATACCACTGTACTGTGCAGGCTCTGAAGCACAGGACATATATACAAACTTTGTTTTTGCAAACACCGATGACGACAAAGACTCCAACAGTGAGCATGTGCTCAAGAAATTCAGATATTATTGCGAACCTAGACAAAATTAAGTGTTTGAGAGGTACAAGTTCTGGCAGCGAGATCAGCGTGAAGGGGAGCCCATTGATCAGTGTGTAAATGACCTGAGGATACTGCTATCCAGCTGCGTATAGGAAGACCAGAAACAAGGCAATATGAGAGACAGAATTGTGTTTGTGGCAAACATACGTGTCAAAGAGAGAGACTACTTCGTGACAGTGATTTGAATCTAGCAAAAGCACTTGACATCTATCACGCAGCAGAGGCCAGCAAAGTCCAAATGAAAGTGATGGAAAGTGACAGTCAACAGAGACACGAAGTGAACATTCTTAGCAAGAAGAACACAGGAAAGTCACACAGACGGGGAAACAACCCAGCAGAGGCCAGCACCGTGTCTCACAAGCACCACACACAGTTCTATCAAGGCCGTAACTGTGGGTATTGTGGCAGTCAGCTTCCGCCACGCAAATGCCCTGCATATGGTGCAACCTGTTCGAAATGCAAAGGACGGAACCACTTTGCAGGTGTGCAAAGGAGGCGGGTTCAGGAAGAAAATCTACCAACTAGAGACAGATCACACTGATGATCATGATGATGGAAGTGACAATCTCTTTGTGGGTACAGTGACTGACAGCAAACACCCCACAAAGACCTACCAGTAAAGGCAAGCAGTGTTGAATGTACAAGGCCACAATGTACAGTTCAAGCTTGATACTGGCGCCGAGGCAAATGTGCTGCCAGTAACAGTGTTCAATCGAATGAAGTCAGTCAAGCTGGAGAAAACAAAGACTCTACTGTGTGCATTCGGATAGCATCAGGTAGTCCCACTAGGTACAGTCACGCCCGACTGCACCACTGCAAAGGGAGACTCGGAGCGACTTCTATTCTACGTCACAAACAGTGCTGATGTTCCAATACACAGTCACAAGGCTTGCGATGACTTGAATCTTATCAAGCGGGTTTACATGAACCAGCCAATGCAAAATGAAATGAGGAAACAGTTGGCGACATCCACGGTGTCCATGTCATAGCCGACGACCTGATCATTGCGGCGGCAGATGACCAGGAACATGACAGCATTCTACACAGAGTGTTAACACGAGCACGTGACAAGGGTGTGACAAGATTCAATTCAGTGAGGTCGAGTACATGGGTAATCTCGTATCATCAGATGGCCTGAAACCAGATCCCAAGAAATTCGAGGCAATCGTCAACATGCCCAAGCCAACCGACGTCACCTCATTCCAGCGCCTGTTGGGTATGATAAAGTATCTTGCACAGTACATTCCCAATGAGTCAGCAATCACCGAGCCACTGAGAGAGCTGCTGAAGAAAGACACGGAATGGGCCTGGCATCCAGAACACGACAAGGCAATATAGAATCTGAAGGCTGACCTCACCAACAAACCAGTGCTTGCCTTCTTTGATGTCAAGCAGCCAGTCACCATTCAAGCCGATGCTTCGCAGTCAGGCCTGGGCGCATGCCTGATGCAGAGAGGAAAACCAGTTGCGTATGCATCTCGCGCTATGACAAGAGCTGAACAAAACTACGCTCAAATCGAAAAGGAGATGTTGCCAATATGCTTTTCCACAAGCAAATTCCATCAGTACGTCTACGGCAAGTCTGCAGTTAGTGTGCAAACTGACCATAAACCTCTAGAAAGCATCTTGAAGAAGCCACTATGCAAGGCACCTACGAGACTACAACGGCTGATGTTACGTCTACAGCCCTACGATCCAGATGTGCACTATGTACCTGGGAAGTACATGTATCTTGCCGATACACTATCCCGTGCATACATACAGGGTGAAGGGAGAGTTGGAAGACGAATTGAGCAGAGTTGCGAATCTCAGACAAACTGTCTGAGATTCGCCAAGCAATCGAACAAGATCCAACGTTGATGAAAGTTCGAAATCTCATCATGAGAGGACGGCCCAAGTTCCGGAAAAGTGTTCCGCCTGAAGTGCAGAACTTGTGGAACATCAGAGACGAACTCCACCTAGCAGAAGGCGTCATATTTGTTGGCGAAAAGGTGCTCATCCCAGCTAAACTTCGTCAGCAGATGCTGCGCCTCATCCACGAAAGCCACATGGGGTGGAAAAATGCAAAGCACGGGCTCGAACTGTTATGTACTGGCCTGGCATGGCAAAGGAAATTGAAGAAGAAGTCTTCACATGTTCTGTCTGCATGAAGCATCAGAAGAGCCAGCACCGTGAGCCTATGGTGCGTCATGACATTCCAGATGGGAGATGGCAGAAGATAGCCATGGACATCATGACGTACCATGGGCACGACTTCCTAGTAGTGGTGGACTACTACTCAAAGTATCCTGAGTTCTCACATCTTCCAGACAAGACAGCCAAGACTATCATCATACACACGAAAAGCATTATAACAACCTCGAAATCGGCTGGCGACACAGGTTGTACACAATGTCTCGTTCTATCCGGCCTTGCCCATATGAAGCATTCAATGTTATGCCCCTACTTCTATTCCAGTAGTCTGTGTGGAAACTATGACTTCAGTAACCTGTTTAAAAATCTGGATATCAACCCTACAGTCATATCAACCGAGATCAATATTAAACTTCATATAGTTTGATATACATGAGGATAATGTTATATAAGAGTAGTCTCAATAAAATGGTTAACATTAGTTGTCATTGTATACATGCATTATTAAAAAGCAAATGTGCTGTAATGAGCTCGCCACAACGCATTTTGATTTACTGCAAAAAATCCTTTGTGACGCGCTTGGTTAACGTCATCTGCAAATACGAACCCCGTTTTGAAAAAAAAATATTAATNTGTCAGCCTGCCAATGAGCCATGTGCAGCCACGTGTCAGCCTGCCAATGAGCCATGTGCAGCCAAATGTCAGCCTGCCAATGAGCCCTGTGCAGCCACATGTCAGCTTGCCAATGAGTCCTGTGCTGCCACGTGTCAACCTGCCAATTAGCCTCATGTATCCGCATATCACACAGATGGTTAAAAAATCAGTCAGGCGTATTTCAACCAACCCAGACGGCAGATGCTTCTTCATAGCCAACGCAACCGGACAGGATCTTCAACAGCAACAGACCGACAGAGACAGTGACGAGAATATCATAGACATTCGCATGAAAATCCGGTAATTGAATGTTGCCGACTCACTGATATCAAAAATGATTACACATGTGGTGGAGAATTTTGGGCTGTATGAAAATATTGACGAATGGGCAGCAAATGCAGAACTTCCACGTGGACATTCTTATACTTCTATTGATGACAGAGTTGCATCAATGGCCAATCCCACGGAAATGGTCGGGGAACTCGAAATATTGGCGACGTCCCGCACTTTACAACGACAAATTCAATTGACAAAAAATAAGTGAAAAGAAAAGACAGACGACCTCAAAGCAACAGCGAATGCGGATTGAAGAGAGCAACCAAAATTATAACTCTGAAAGTGATCTTTGTATTGCGTCTGATGTGACGAGGAGCGCAAGGAGACAATGGTCAGATGCAGGTTCTGCGAAACATGGATCCATCAAAGTTGCGCCGGTGGAATTCCACCGTATTTTCGATGCGACCTCTGCGAGCAGCTAATCGTCACCCTGGCACAGTGACATTATAGTGTCAAGTCTCATTGCTATAAGATCGTCAATTGAATCGTTTAGCCATGTTTAAGATATACATAAGACATCAGTATGTAATTTACGTAATATAATATTAATCTCGTCCGATTTATTTCGTAGGCTTTTAACATACTGGCAATGAACATTTGCCAGAATTAATTACATTATTGTCAATAACTGAGATAAAGGTTTTGTTTTGCACACTGTAATGCAATCAGCTGGATCAACCACATTATAATGCTTTCCTGACTTATAATACAACCCATCGTTCATTATTATTGTGACTTAGTATAATGTTTAAATGTAAATTGTCATAGTGGAATTAATTATTGTAAATCCTATCTTACATTTGCAACAATACATGGAATCATATTATCAATATACTCATTAAAATTATGTACTAATGTTAATGAGGTAATCCTCAAATAATTTCAAGACTGACTGCCATTTTGGGAATTTAACTGGTTCCAGACCCAGCGGGAAGTGAACCATCATCACAAGTGGCTGCCTTAATTGGACCACATGTTACATATATTGGACCGGTGGTCCAATATAAGTAACTGTCAGGTCCAATATATGTCATGGGTGCCTTAAATTGGACCAATTTTGCATTTCCTTTTTTCACTTTAATACAAAAAACAATTGAAGGTGAATGTGCTACCACCTACAGAGATATAAGATCCATGATTGTCTATTGTTTGCTACTAAAGATGTTCCATCATACAATTGGACGACTGAGAAAATGGCACCAGAGTTTAGGTGGTCCAACATAGGTACACTTCCCCTACGTTAGCATAACAACATGCGAGATTGTAAATATTGCAGACATGCATCTTCGTAAATTACAGTTGAAGTAACTAAAACATAGTGTCAAGTGGTTCTGTTGAGTATTACTGTTAAATTATTAATTGTGACTATGCTGGTGCCTGTGTTTCAAAGTTATATATTCTTTTTCTTCTTTCCGTTCGGTTCCCCCAAGTAATCGAAACTGCCCACTTGCTTAATCACCTGTATATTGATAACTTCCGTTAGGTCCACAACCTGTTCTCACATTCACTTCACTTCGGTCTTCAGTGTATTAATTCGGAGGTCGTGCTTTCTGAAGATGTGTAATTCTTGCATTGTCTTCTTAAGTTTCGCTTTACTATCGACCAACACTGTCCTGGCACATTTCTGCTGATTGGGTTCAACACCAACATTAAGAAAATGCGCCTTAAGGACTGTCCTGTCTGATACCTAGTCTTGCCCGAAACTCTTCTTCTTACGCCAGCGCTGTTGGCGGTCATTATACATGGCTTCCTCCAGCATTCTGACATCAGCCTCTCCTATCTTTACCCATATTATAGCTCCAACCATTAGTTCCCTTAGTGTTGTCCTTTTCGAAAAGCTAGTTCCTTTGGTGCTGGGCATGTTAATACACGGACAAGGCCAGAAGGCAGTTCTACTAGTTTGCAGAATTGAATTTAATCTAACCAGGTGTTAGATTAAGGACGAATTGCTTTTTGCATGATGATGTTAAGGACATATAATATAGAACAAAATCGCCGTAACGTAAATCAGATCCGTAAATTTGAAAATAAATAAATTTAATAAAGTAGACCCCAAGCCGGCGTGTTTTAGCAACAGCTATACATAATTGTGGTTGTTATTTCGATATGATATTTATATAATAAATAACGTTTGTAATTACCTGTGAAATGAATTCATTGTTGGAAGGCAATCAAACGAAATAGAGTAAAGTAAATCATATGATTTTGGCGACTCGCAACTCTGGATCACGAACTAATAGTGCCACATTGCTGGTGATTTCTTGGTACTGTAAAATAACCTTACCCATATTATATCACATACAGAAAACACACACTTGGTAATTTAATACCACGAAATGTATTCATTCCAACAGAGCTTTTATTCACACGGTTGTCGGTGACATGCACAAAAGCACAATTTGGGACTACATATGTTATCTTAATTCTGGAAGTATTACAGTTAACTGTGAAACAAACATATATTTTGGGTATTATCGTGATGTCATGTCTTCTAGCCAGTGGAGTCGAAAAATATATTTATTTCACATATAACAACCTCGAAATTGGCTGGCGACACAGGTTGTTCACAATATCTCGTTCTATCCGGCCTTGCCCATATGAAGCATTCAATGTTATGCCCCTACTTCTATTCCAGTAGTCTGTGTGGAAACTATGACATCAGTAACCTGTTTAAAAATCTAGTGTTATATATGAGTAGTTTCAATAAAAGGGTTAACATTAGTTGTCATTGTATACATGCATTATTAAAGAGCAAATGTGCTGTAATGAGCTCGCCACAACGCATTTTGATTTACTGCAAAAAAATCCTTTGTGACGCGCTTGGTTAACGTCATCTGCAAATACGAACCCCGTTTTGAAAAAAAATATTACTATGACTCTAGTTTCTGATTTATTTCCTAAGTCTAAATGTTGTGTGCATGCGTGCGTGCATGCGCAAGTTCGTGGCGAGCGTGCGCGTACCAATCTGATGTAGACCTGGAGGTGTCTGTTGAAACTACATGAACATAAAATGAATATCTTACGCGTAGGACACCAGTACCAGCGTTCCGATAAGGCGTGGACAAACGATCAGCATGACTGTTTGCCCCCAATAAAATAATGCTAATAGTCAGCACTGTGAGCAACATTACGATTTGGTTATAATTCGAGGTATTTAAGGAAGAACAACAAATAGACGTATGTACTTTATATCACTTTGTGTGCGTGTGCGCGCTCGTGTGTATGTGCGTGTGTACACGGGCGTGTGCTTGTGTGCGTGTATATCAGATTTTTGCCGAATCAAATTGCTACAAAATAACAGGGTGTGTCATTAACTAAATCGAAAAGGATATATATATATATATATATATATATATATATATATACTGTTCATGGAAACATTAATAATAATAAAAACATTTAATATTATAATAACATTCCATGAATAATTTCCTGCGGGTTCCTACTCAGTGTTTATGTTAGGAGAGAGCCAAGAGCCAGTACCATTAACTATCAGCACAGTATATTTAATTAATGATTATTACTTATAGACATTACTTATTGTTGCAGTGTCAAGCGGAGAACTCACGCGGACACCACTCAATGTTGTTACAAAGGTTGGAAATAGTGTCACTCTCACTTGTGCTGGAACCGAGCTCTCATGGGTAGAGTTCATCACAAATCCTGTAAGTTCAGTTGCAAAAACAGTTACTTCTGGCTTCAATATCCAAAACAAATCAAAGTATGGTCTAAACACTGACCCAGATGGAAAGTATGAGCTGATCATCAAGTCACCTGTTCTGTCGGACGGTGGAAGATACCGATGCAGGGACATCTGGAACGAAGCCAACCATGGAGATGCAGAAGTTATTGTATTTGGTAAGATATATTTTCAATTTTACTTTCATTTGCACTTAGCTATTGCTAATATCCTTCCACCCGACGTGTCCACATCATCACAGCAACAGCTTAAAGCAGATATTGATTCGGCTGTTGTCAACATCTGGCCCCCTAATTACAGGCAAATTATTGACTAGTAACACAATAAAGCACGTTATTATCTTACTACATGCAAATGTGTCATATGTATAAGTATTTTTGATTGCACGATGAGATACTCTCTAAAAAACTGATCACAGCTAAATTGGGGGTAGCAATGAGTTTAGAAATCGAGATCACCAGCTCTGTTTTTCACTTCCGTGTGAGGGATCGTTTACTTCCCTGCCATATGCACTAGATAGACGGGACCAACGGCTTTTAGTGTCTCTCCCGAAATACACAAGCAAAGTGGGGTGGACGAAATTGACCAAGTTTTGAAACGGCAGCAGATTGTTTCGATCCCCGGTCTCTTCGGCCGACAGTCCGATGCACTACCACACAAGCCATTGCGCCCCACACACAGCCACTGCACACCATATAGCAAGTTGTGGTGTGGGTGTGCGAAGAAAGGTGAAAGAACTAGCCTCATATATTGGGTGCGCAAACAATGTTTGATATACACGGTAAACACATTTATGGAAAATCACACTTTTGTGTTGAATTATAAAATTTACTCATGTGTAAATTAAAACTTCAAACCTAGTAACACAGACAATGCAACTGCAAATCATGAAAACTTTGGTCTTATGCTAAGATATGCTGAAAAGAAAACCAACCGCCATTTTTAACCCAGGTTACTTTGTGACCTTCAAAATTACCTTCAAATCCTAAATTGGCGATGGCATCCACCCACATCGTTTTGGTCATGCTATGACTGATCTGTCATAGACGCCCGCTATTAACAAACAATGCTGATAACAAACTTCTAGAGGACTTTCCATATTTGGCTGGTTTAGTATGTCTTTGAACAAGTAAACACACGACAAACCGATGTTTTTTGGCTAGGACACCCTAATTGTTCCCTCCGACGATCCGATAAAAAACAAGAGCGTATGCTTAAGAACGGAGCCTTGCTGTATTCCAGAAATTACTTTTATAGTCGTAGACTATTCCATTTCATAAACTGCCCGAATATGCCATGGTAGGACCTATGCAAGTTTGGCAAAGAGCCTATGTCGTAGCGTACGAACAGAGGCTTTCGTTGCATTTAATGACATCCACCAGTGGCGGCTGTCCAAAGTGAAGCGTACTAGTGGATAGCCTCCACCCGTAAATTTTCGCATGATAGTTTGCTCCTGGATCCATGTTGCGATGGAAACGTTGTTTTTGTGTTTGGTATGTTTCCATGTGTCTTAAACAATGTTTCCATGTGTCTCAAACAAACATGTGTCCTAATAATGGTGTGATTCGCTGTATTGTAGACTTTCCCTGATGACATCTTTTTTTCCGATGCTTGATTTGCTTTGTTCGTTGGATTCGTGGATTTTATATTATATCTTTCTTTGAAGATGTCAAGAGTAACACAGAACAAATGCTGTCGTCTGGTTTACATTTGCGTATCACTTGCAATGATCCGTACGGGATAAAATATTTCTTAATCCTAGCAGTTCTCACACACAGTGCATTCTACCACTGTGGGTTATGTGCTGTGTTTCTCGAATGGGAGGCAGAATATGCAGCATATGCAAAAATATATAATTGCGTTATGTCTCGCTCCGGTCTGCGAGCGTTGTTGGTCTGACCACAACGCTGGCTTCATAGTACGACACAGACGTTGCGGATTATTTGGATATGCTTCATTTGCTGTTTCTTACAGGCTTGTGTGCCACACCTGGCAGACTTGTGTGCCACACTTGGCAGGCTTGTGTGCCACACCTGTCAGGCGTCCGCCGTCTGTATTACAAAGTCACCAGGTCACCAAGTTTCCGGTCTCAGCAATGATTCCACACCGTTAGCGAAGATATAAAATGTGTTGATAGATTTATAGTGTACTATCATTAAAAGCTTTATACCTAAGCAGCCTTCTTAGCTAATATCGTCTTTGTATAGGTAGGTGTAGATGTTGACAGCCACACAGCACATCACGAGGGTCGTCATTAATTACATCGCTACTGTTAGGAAAGGATGGCCCAGTGATTCTCCCTCAACCGTCACCACAACACCTACAGTGTTCAAGACATATTTGAACCCCTTTGAGTGGCCCATACTTGAACAGCGACCACATCAGGCTTGCTTCACCATGCTACGATCACCAGCGGATTGACATGTGTGAAGTGCCCCAACCTGACCCAGCAGAGGAAGAAGACATGATAACCATACCTACAGGGCATTCAGTGCCGACCAAATTTCAAGAAGAATCCCCCCGCACAGTCTGTGCTTGGAACAACCAGAGGTTGCCCAGGCCCCTTCCACTGGTACATTCAAGTTGAGGGCGGCACCTTCAAATCGATGGTGCTAAAAATTAAATAGATTCGTTCCGTTTTCTCGGGTCACTCCCAAGTATGATAATAACGATTGCTTTGTTTGTACAATGTCTATTAAACACGCGCATATTCACCATTAGCCATAGTCACTCCCTGTATACACTAAAAAAAATGTGCTGTGTAAATGTTTGCGCCAAGGGGCAACATTTTGCTAGAAAAAATAGCCACGCTGGTGGGTGTTGTAACTTAATATATATAAATATGTTAAATTCGAGGCCTGCTGATGGTGTTCCAGGTTTCTTCAAACCCCGTTTCGTAAATGGCGTGGTGACTACCACTAAGGCTCCAAATAGTGAATCTAGAAACTGCAATTATGAAAAGTGTAACACGATATCTAAAGACATTGGTTTGTGTTTCATACATATTGTTGTATCATCATACAACGCATCCGTGCAGAGGCAGGGTGGCAGATTACGGATGTTTATATACTTCATCTTACACATACACCTGATTGATATAGAAGGAACCAACATTTCTTACTGCATAATCCAAAAGCCACGACTTCTTTCCACATACTGGCCAAGGATTCGATCAGACATTTGAGACATATAAACAAGTACTCTTACCAGAATTTATTTTACATATCCTTTATAATAACATCATGTTGTGTGTAAGTGTTTGTTATATAAGTCTTCTTGAAATGGGAGCTCTGTCCCTATTAATATGGAGCATCTCAATGTGTAACATGTTTGGTAAATGTAGGAATTTTGCAATCGTAGTTCAGACAAATGCAGGAAATAACCGCAATTCACAAGACGATGGATGCAGGAAAACAATGTAGCAATTGGTATATAAAATTTCATAACAGGGAAGTAAAAATCCCTTCTTAAATGACACATGTACTTACTGTTTCCTCCATGCCATTTCACTGACAATATTTATGACTTTGGATACAGTAATTCTTAATATTTTTATTTTGTCTTGACATCCTGTAGTGATATATTTTATTGAATAGTCTAAATAAATTAACTGACTTTGATGTTGATATTACGAAGTAATTTTTTTATGTAACATGCCAACTCTGATGAGGAATTTATTAACCAGTAAAAAAGAGTTATCTTTGAAATGCTGTCCTCTTTTAAAAGCAGAAGAGCCACACATTTTAAAACCAATATTTATCCTTTGTCATTGTCTTGACAGTGGCAACTTTCTATTGAGAATTACTAATACTATTTAAGAATAATATGTAATCATAGTTATAGGTGCTTAATCAATTCGATTTTCTAGCTAGTCTCATTTCAAATTAATTTAGCGAAAAAACAAACTTACCTAGTAATCATATATAATCATACAAACTATTAAATTAGTTAATGATTGTTCAAGCATTAACTGAAGTGAAAATCGAAATGCTGAAAAATCACAACTTTTTTCCTTGGTGAAATTCCGTAACTTTGGCATGTGATCGGCGAGAGTATGGAGATCACGCCCATGATCAGCACTGACCCACACAGTGTTTACTATTTTGGATATCCACTGTTTTTATCCTTACCAGATCTAATGACTGAAGTATATTCTTTCGATAATTTGAACAAAAATAGTCCTTTTTTAAACAAACTGCGCACATTGCTTAAGCTAGTCATACACTACACATCTGGACATAAGTGAATCGAATTAGCGATGGGCTGAACCATTTGAGGAAGCAGCTTTACGAAATTCACTTGTCTTTCACAAAACTTGGGTGTAATGCACTGTCTTTTGAGAATTACCAGTAATACTGTTTAATAATTATTTGTAATGATAGTTAAAACATTCCTGTCTTAAAAAAAAATACTCAACATTATGCCAACTATTAAAGCACTACTTTAACAATACTTCTAACTTGGTATCGGGATATAATTTCAGAATCAGATCCCGTATGTAAGAACAACATCACAAACAATGAGGCAGTAGAAGGAGACTACGTCAAGTACAGCTGTGAGGTGACGTACAAGGGAAAGTGGGCCCCAGTGATGGAGTGGAAGAACGGTAGAACAGTGCTACAAGCCAAAGATGAATCCAAGGATGAATCCACAGGGAAAACAGTGAAGTACACATATGTCACCGAGTTGACACCAGAAGACAATGGACAGATCTTCACTTGTCGGACGTACTTTGATCACCTAATGCCTGAGCCAGTGAACGACAAAGCGGCTGACAACATACCTACAACTGACAATGTGCTCACTAAATACACATCGCCACAACTCACTGTTTATTGTAAGTGTGGGTTACATCATAGTTGTCATTAAGTCACCTGTTTCATTTAAAATCTGCTTCAACTCTTACAAAATATTTATAGGTGAGTAAGTTTGTGTTAGTGTTTGATTAAATACATACTACTAATAACCACTTGTATACATGTTGCACAGTACTTAGGAAAATACATTATCATTTTAATTGGGCTGCCTAATAGTACTTTTTGTAAACAGTGTTTGTTTATTATCTGCATTACAAACGTTTAATGTAAAATATGTAGCTGAACTATATTATACATGTTGGATCAAGTCTCCACCTGTAGTATATTTCCCACAGCTAACACTCACAAGTTTTTGCTGCTTTGCAGATGGTCCACAGATTCTGATGGTTGAACGTGAGCGAGATACTTATTATCCTGGTGACACAATAAAAGTAACTACTGAAAGCAATCCTTCCAATAGAACTTATGAATGGATGAATACATCAACATACGCCATTCTGGGAAGAGAGGACACCTTTTTAATCACCGAGGAGATGCTTGGAAATCGGTCACTCAAAGTTACGGTGTGCAACACCATCCCAATTCAACCGGCCAACACCATCTGCAAAGAGCGCCGACTGCACTTCACGGTGATACGTAAGTGAATTAAATTATTGGATTATGCGAGCATTAAGTAAGTCCTGTCATATTGTAGTTGAGATATATAGATATGCTCTAATGCTTTGGTCAATAATGGGATGTATATAGGAGAATATGTGATAAGAAAATGTACCACAGCCATTAATATTTAATACAAAATTTGAACCATCCAGTTATAAAATTATAAAACCACTACAACTACCACACCAGCCACCACGACCATCAAACCCAGCGATAAAGCTGATGAAAATAAAAATTTTCTCTTCACAGCACGTGGGTAAAGTGTGTGTAGGTAACATGCGCGCTGCAACAAGATAAATCCAATAGGACAGCTACTAGTAAGTAACTCATCCTTTCTCCACATTGCAGGAGCTCCTGGCTTCGGGGAAGTTGGCCTCTATGGACAGGCAACATATAATTCGTCAATGTGTGAATATGCAAACAGTGGCATCCAAATATCCTCCAAACTTTAAGAAAGTTGTTATAACTGGTGTTTTAACCTCAGTCTGATCAAATATTTATTTAGACATAGTAGCTAAATTCCATTTCAAATTATATTTCTGCACTGTATGTCTGCAAGACTGCACAACTTCTATCATATATTGTGTTTTCACTGGATGGAAATTGCAAGATTTTAGCAAATAAAAAATTAGGAATTTTGTTGGATCTTTGGATGTCTGCATTGCAGTGTTCATATTGGCATGCAGCTGGAAATACATTTTTGTTAATTTGTCCCACACCTTCTTGAAGAATGCAAATTTCCACGGAGATGGCGTACTTCAGGAAGAAAGGGAAGATGTACTGTTGGTCAGTGATGGTCCAACACAAGGTAACCATTATTTGGTTGTGAACACAGAAAGGCGTCCTCGCTGTGGGAGTTGGAAACAGGTCAACAGGGCACTGGTGAAACTAAGTAAACTAATCCCACGTTTAATGGATTCAAAACAACAGAAGTATTAACGACAAATTTAAAGCAACACGACACATACGCACGCATGCATGCACGCACACAGATGGGTTGTACTAAAGTGTCCACACTCACAATAAAATGTCAATAAAATGTCAGCAGTACTCAGCTTTGAACATGTGTGTTTTAACTGTCCTTTTGAACACTGGTGGGGTTCTGCTGCGTTTAATGGCAATCGGCAGCGAATTCCACAGTCAAGGGCCAATCACTTGGAACGAGAAACTATCAAGCTTTGTTTGCGGCATTTCTAACAGTTGTTGCTGGGACGAGCGTGTGCGTCTTGTAGAACAACGTCTCTTTAACATGTTCTCAAAATGCAATGGTGCCGTGCCGTCCAGACATCGAAATACATGCAGAAGGATCTTAAGTTCAAGTCGACCATTGATAGAGTACCAGTGCAATTCTTTCAGAATTGGTGTTATGTGATCGCGGCGCGGTGTGAACGTGATTATTCTGGCCGTCGTGTTTTTAATACGTTGGACTTTATTCATCTGTTCGAGCGGTATTCCAGTTAGTAGCTTTCCCGTAGTCTAATCTATATATGACGAGTGGCAGTTAGTTATAAGTGGCAGCTTGTGTTTGGTGCCAATCACCACAACATCCTTCTTCTGATCATTAAACTTCAGTAGATTGGTACGCGACCATTCCCGTATTTCTTCGAGGCAACTGCATAGACGTTCGATTCTGTTCTCCATCAGGACAAAGCGAACCGTAAAGTTGCGTGTCGTCTGCGTATAACTGGTGGTCTAAGCCAAAATTCCTGATGATATCCCCGAGTGGTGTAATGTACGCAGAAAACAGCAAGGGCCCTTGTGACACACCAAACAGCACAGGCGTCGGGGAAGATTTGTCACTTCCAATACGAACGAGCTGCTGCCGACCGGACAAGTACGACCTGAACCACTCAAGCGCAGCGCATGTGACACCAAGTCTGTGAGTCAGTTAGCTCAACAGAATGCCGTGGTCAGTGGTATCAAATGCAGCGGTTAAGTCAAGCATATCAAATACAACAACACAGTCATTGTCCACTGCATACATAATTCTGGAACAAAGAAAAAACAAAGAAGTGACCACAGTGATGGGTGACATGAATGGCAAGATTGGTGCAGACAACACATGGTATGAACATGTGATGAGCCAACATGGGCTCGGGCAAATGTATAAGGACTGTTGAAGAAGATGGATGGGAAGACTTTGATTGAACTTGGCTGGCTCGCCCTAGACTGTGCTGACTGGAAAAGATGTGTTGGTGTCTTATGCTCCAGTGAGAGAGAAGAGGACATTCACAAGACTCTAATCATTTTATTTACTTTAGTAATGTAAACTTACTCATCACTGTGAATCATATTCCTGTCCATTCGGAGAACATGGCGAAGCCATCTCCATATTCTCTGTTTCACGTCATCAATAATGGTATACTTCGGTGCATTCAGCGATGTCTTTATTTGTTACTCGCTGCTCCTATTGTATTTTCAGGTTTCTTCCTTCCTTCAAAACTTCTGAGTCGGTTCTCTATTTTCTTGTTTGTCCTCCATGTTTCTGCAACGGACGCTAGTACTGAACGGACGTTGGATCTGTGTATTTCCAGTTTTGTCTTGGTGTGTAGAGTAGTTGATTTCCAGATGTCGGTGAGTCTGTTGAAGTATTGTGCTGCCATGCTGATCCTTGTGGAGATTTATTTTTCAATGTTGCTCTCTGCTGACATGAAGCTGTCAAGGAGTTGTTCACCTTCTCTAGAACTTTTCCTCTCACAGTGGTCTTTCTTGTGCTGCGTATCTGCAGTTTCATGAGCTTGGTCTTTGTTGGGTGTATCTTGAGACCAACTGTTTCTTCTGTGTTGCCAACTTTGTCCGTTTTTCTTGGATGTCCTTTGGGGAGTGCGAAAGGAGGCCAATGTCGTCGGCTGTGAAGTCTGAATCTGTATGTTCAGTCTCCATACGAGTCCTCTTAGTTGATCACTGGTAGCTTTCGTCATCATCCAGTCAATGACGACCAGAAAGTGTAGTGGCCAGATGACTCATTCCTCTCTGACACCAGGCCTCACACGGAACAGCTCGCTCTGTTGTCCATCGTTCCCAGCACCACACTGATTGTCTTTAAAGATGTTGATTAACCTCTGAGGAAATATCGTTCAGAGTGATGGATGGTGAATGTGGTCAAAGGCCTTTTCAAAGTCGATTTAGTTGATGTAGAAAGATCTTCTAGTGCATTTATAACATCGTTTGTAAGAGCAGTTATAGCATACATGGTTGAGTGTTTCTCACGAAATCCGCATTGGTTATTGTTCAATATATTATTTATTTTATGTTCATGTCATTTTATAATTCTACGGTTCTTATTACCATATCCAAACATTGAGAGAGACTTTCGCCTATCTTAACAAGATGGCTTCTTCAGTATGATGACGTCATCATAGTAGAGGTGTAGAAACTCGTACTTCCCCTTATCTCGGTGGATCGGTTGTAATAAAAAATACATCATTCAAAGCTATTAATTGCACACACCGATATGTTACATGTTGCCGCAATAGTAAAACATGTTACAATTTGCCCCGCTAGATGCTGCAACTTGCCCCGAATCGTGGTAAATTGTGAGACTTTAGGAGACCTAATGAAACGTATCATTGCACAAATATGCATTGTATTAAACATTTATTTATAAATTTGTTATCTGCGGGAGATATTTGCGGTTTCGTTGACATTATAAGTTTCGATTCGAAGCGCAATCTTGAAATATGGTGTTTTTTGGTAAAACTAGCCCCGGTTTCACCTAATAAGAACTGTGGTATTATATTTACTAAATTGTAAAACGTGTCTTCTGCATAGTTTATCATTAACATTTTACGTACTTTCTAATTTATTGCATT
>SDWI01000982.1:42845-64066 GCA_009193005.1 Lamellibrachia luymesi | reverse complement strand
TGGCATCCAAATATCATCAAAACTTTTAAAAAGTTGTTTTAAGTGGTACTTTTATTCTCAGTCTGAACAAATGTGTTGCAGTTGCTTTTTCTTGGGGAATTTGTTGGATCTTTGGATGTCTGCATTGTAGTGTTTATAGTTGCATGCAGCTGAAATAAATGTGTGTTTAGTTGTACATGGAATACTTAGTTTTATGCTAACAAATGTTCTTTCAAATACTCTCTGTAGTTGTGACTTATACATTGCATATTTCTATGTTTTCCTTTTAGATGGCTCTGGTCCTCGCACCAGTAAAACTGGTATGGTTCCCTTGCAGCATTTGTTTCTACTTTTGTTCTCTCATGGTGGAATTGTAACAGTTTTCACACCTTCAATACTTGCACCGTATGCAAACCTAACCCAGGGTTGGCAATCTTTTGCACCATTTAAATTTACCCCACACCTTCTTGAGCAGTACAAATATTCATGGAGATAGCATACTTCAGGAAAGAAAGTAACATGCATTGTTGGCCAATGGTGGTCCAGCACAAGGCAATCATTATTTGATTGTGAGCCCAGTAAGGAATGATACTTTTCTGGTAGCTTAGTGGTGCTTTTGTGCTCATTGAACACTCAAACGTTGTCTTTGTTTCATTTTCTGTGGTAGCTGTCTTCGCCAAAATTGTTCATGCAGATATTACAAGGAATTCTCAACGTGAAGCAGTTTTGATTTTTGTTGTAGGCTTTCCACTGCTATTTACTCTTTAGAAGTATACACATTTTCCATTTTTTATATATAGGTTAATATTTTATAATTGGCAAACTTTATGAATGACTCTCTTCTGCACAGTTAACCAGTTATCTTTCTAAGACAGCTTTTTATTGTTGTGCAGGTAAATGCAGGTAATTTATGTGTGAACAACTATTGGCTGCTTTCGATATATTTAATAAAAAAGTTCAAGTTTCCAAATGTGCTGACGTTTGTCTTAATGTCGCATTTATAAACATCTCACGTGGATGTGAGTTAATTTGTTATTCTGTCCTGTTGGCGATCCAATACAATACGCACATTAACTGCCCTAAACCATGGTTCACGCCACCACTGTCTTCTTTGGAGGACTTCTTGAGTCAACTTATCCATATCTGTGTACTGTAGTTATATGAATAATAATGTTTAATATAGTGAGTATCTCATGAATATGTCAATTATATAGTCAATTCATGAAGACGTGTGATAATACAATCTGAAAACATCCATCATGCCAAACTTCTCAGAAAGGACGCCATTACCCCAACTATTGATGAACCTGTACCATGGTGGTGCTTTCACGTGGTTGTGGTTAATAGTTAATTGAGTCATGATTAAGAGGCCTGGAGGTTTCAAACTATTGTGAATGCTTAACCAAGGCACGCAGCTATCAAACCAACAATCATTATATTTCTTGCTGGACGACTTGATTCTTCAAGTCAGACAGACCAAGAAAGGGATAAACGTGCTTTTTTCCCCCATAATCGTTGTTTAAGTGCCTGTTATGACATTTCATTCAGGTAGCGGCGACTCAACAGGCATTATCATTGGAGGTGTTCTAGGGGTTCTACTCTGCGTCACCGTAGGAATTGTTGTGTTCCTGGTTATCAGGGTTAGACGACTGACGGCTGAGAGAGGTACTTTCCACTAACACTTTCTTTTGTTTCGTTAAAACAATCGTTCTATTTAGTATTACACTAATACCGAAATACATGGAAAAAACAAGACAATATACAACAGGAAATGGAAGCTAATGGCTGTTTGACAGGCAAATTAATAGTCAATTCACAAAATTGACATGTAATTATACATTTAGTACACTTTTAGCAGCCACACAGAGATTTGCAAAACTAGTAATTTTTTTCTTTTTGTGTCTCGTGATAGCTTCAACCCGATTGTCCCGCTCCTATCCTGTCCTGTATCTCGTCTTTGTCATCCCACTATTGTGTGTCTCGTGATAGCTTCAACCCGATTGTCCCGCTCCTATCCTGTCCTATGTCTTGTCTTTGTCATCCCACTACTCCTTTTGTGTGTCATGCTCCGATATGTCCTGTCCATCGTTGGCCCATGTTAAGCCGATCAGATATTCAGTTTTATTTTCTTTACTTACATGTATTTGTGCTGTCGTCATTGGTATCTAAAACATAATAAGAAACAATTTAGCACCCATCCTATCTACCATTGTGTACAGGCGACACGATTCGTACCACGCCACTTCCAGTATGTTTATCCCAATCTGAAATTCTCAATTTGTCTTCTGTTCAATATTAAACAACAATTTAAATTCACCGCTACAATTTTATGTACGTTTAATATAAAGCTTATTTACAAGAATGCTTGTCCTTAATGCCAATTTCGTGTCCGCATTTCAGCATTGTGAACAGTTCACAGCCGCTGTAAGAGCAAATTAGTTTGTTATTTAGCCGAGCCGACGTAAACTTGCTTCATGTATTTTGCGTTGTCTTCAGTGCTTATTGCTTCCATCTAGACAAATATATTAAAACACAATAAATAAAATAAAATATGTTCCAGATAGGACACTAAAAGAAATGGTGGCATTGACGATGTCGTCAGATGTTAATCGTTCAACAGTGACGTCATCTGAACCCGTCCTAGTAGCGACACGCGATAGCGCGTACCAAGGCTTGTATGCAACCATTGATGAAGCTCAACAGAATGGTGATGAATATGAGGTGATTCGGCTTTCTAAAGGGACCCAAGGAAACACCAGTGAAGTGACTTATGTAAATACAAGACAATACGAAAACTCCCAATTGGCCTAAGTTGAACAATTTCGACTTGACGGTCATGTCTTGTGGAAAGTGTCAAGTGCGTAGAAGGCCAATAACATCGTATCCTGTATAACTGGCCAGAGTATGTAGCCAATCTTTCAATTTCTGAATATGTGTTTGTCTGGATGAAACTCTCGAGTGAAATACTTTCCGGGACCGAACCAAATGAGATTATAATGTTCAATACGAGCTACACGAATTGCCAGTAAAATATCTACAAAACATATGTCACAATGACAATACCTACTCTAATTATTCAAGTTTCAAATGGAATGGCAACTGTAAATGAATCCTATCAAAAGATGAACTGAGCTACATTCTTGAAGACAATAACTATAGGCATGCATATTAATTGTTAAAACTAAAAGTGAAACTAAAATACATTGACGTAGGCTGTGTTTTCACGAACCGTGATTTCTTTCGGTAGTAGAGTCGTATTACGTAGATTCACAAAATCTTCACCAGTGACACCACAGAGTGAATGAAATGTAAGTCACTCACGATTTCACCATTGCCACAACTTTAACAAGATTATCATCCAAGGCAAAGGCCCAGATGGTAAGTGGACAAGGAAGCCATTGGCTCATCGAGATCTGTGTGTAACTTGCCCTCCTGAGATATGTGTCAGCCTTGTTTTTCAATATATTCACAATCTACACTGTTTCTTTACTAATGTTACATCATCTCCTCTAGTTCTAATATCTTGAGTGAGAAAAAAATATGTTCATACCTATTCAATGTCTTAAAAAATCAATTTGATCTCATCTTAACCGCCTTGTATCTAGGGTTGTTAAGCCACATTCTTCCAGTCCTTCTTCATAACTAAGGTCTCTCAGTTCTGGAATCATTTTAGTTGCTCTCCTCTGTATTCACTCAAGCATATCTATATCCTTCCTACGATATGGTCTCCAAGCTTGTATACAGTATTCTAAATGAGGCCTAACTATTGTTTTATAGACAGGTATAATTAGCTTTTTTTATGGTATATTTCTCCTAATCAACCCAAGAATTGTATTACCTTATGAAGCTGCAATACCACACTGCACTGAAACTTTCAGCACTTATTGTAACTCCTAAGACCTTTTCTTCTACAATATTACGTAGAACAGTATCTCCCATATTATAATGTACACCCAACTTCCCGTGTTCTGTATGTAGGCATTTACATTTCCCAAAATTGAACATCAGCAATTTCTCAGACCATTTAACTAATTTGTCTAGATCGTTTTGTAAATGTTATTTATCACCATCATTGTTAACCTTTTTAAACACGTGAGTCATCTTCAAATTTCAGTACGTCACCTGTTATACTATTGTCCAAGTTATCGATATATATTAAGAATAATAAAGGTCATAATACTGATCCTTGTAGTACACCACTCAAAACTGATTTCCAGTTTGAAACCTTCCCATTTACTACAATACGCTGTCTTCTGTCAGTCAGCCATTGTTCTACCCTGTCGATTATGCCATCCATGGGCATATAAGTTAAGTAGCACTCTTTGATGTGGCACTTTGTCCAAAGCTTTCTTAAAATCTACGTATATAATATGTACTGGTGGTCCGTCGTCTATCCACTTAGTGATTTCTTCCGAACAACATATTTGTTTAGCATGACCTCCCTTTTAGGAATGCATGTTCATATGGATTTAATATTAATGCCTAACAAGGAAGTCCACTATATGGTCTTTAATTAACCTTTCTAATAATTTATAAATCACTGATGTTAAAGTCACTTGTCTGTAATTCTCAGACTATTTCTCGAATCATTTTTAAATAATGGTATGATGTTTGCTTCTTTCCATTCAAAAGAAACCACTTTTAGTAACAAGTTGAACACTCTTGCAAGTGGTATACTAATATGTTGTACAGTTTCCATTAGTAGTTTTGAGAATTCCATTCACTCCAGATTTATATTTGATGTGCAGATTCTGTACATCTTTATTTCATTTCGGAAAGTTTGCCAAGAAATCTCTCAATTTCAGTTGCATACAGTGGATTGTGTTTCCATTGAAAATGTGTATAGGAATTTTTTTTTAAACAATGTTACGTATACGCACGTGCACAGTTGCAATGACGTAAGTTACGTTGCCCAGCCAACCAGACGGTTGATAACACTCCGCACTGTTCATTTTGAATTTTAATCAAGTTGTGGCAGTAACAAGCTGAATGGTGCCATTGGTGGGGAGTTTTGTAAATTCGATTAGCTAATTGTGTGACAATCACGTCATCGCGGCGACCTCGACAACGACGGGGATGCACTGACTTGTGTAAACACATCTTGACACGAAAACATGGATAATTCGTGTTTCCCCGGTCCCTACCAATTGGTGTTAACGAAGTTGTACAACGCATAGTAATGATCCGATACCTTGAAATGTGGCAATATCAAAGTACAAAATTGCAATGATACTTACGTGAAAAGTATATATTGTATACTTTATATAAGTATATGTTGTATACTTTATTAATTATGTCACTGAAATGGCATCAATAATGAGAAATATGTCGTATCTAGGGTAACATTGATCAAATGGCTACCGGTAGCATCGTTTTTATTATTGAATGCTGCACATTTATCTATAGACGAACAGCTTTGAATGACAATGACGTAAGTAACGTAACAAATCGTAAACAACAATCGCATTGCCCAGTCAACCAGGCGGTTGATACCACTCCGCACTGTCCATTTTGAATGTTAATCAAGTTGTGGCAGTAACATGCTGAATGGCGCCATTGGTGGGGAGTTTGGTAAATTCGATTAGCTAATTGTGTGAAAATCACGTCATTGCGGCGACCTCGACAACGACGGCGATGCACTGACTTGTGTAAACACAGCTTGACATGGATAATTCGTGTGTTTCCCCGGTCCCTACCAATTCGTGTTAACGAAGTTGTACTATGCATAGTAATGATCCGCTACCTTGAAATGTGGCAATATCAAAGTATAAAATTGCAATGATTCTTACGTGAAAATTATATATTGTATACGTTATTAATTATGTCACTGAAATCGCATCGATAATGAGAAATATGTCGTATCTAGGGTAACATTGATCGAATGTCTACCGGTAGCATCGTTTTTATTGTTGAATGCTGCACGAGCCTACTTTGATATTTTGAAGATTATACATTTTATGTTCTAGCACGTTTATCTATAAACGAACAGCTTTGCATACAATCAGTTTACTCACGCTTACTTGTCTTAAGGTAGCCGACTTCCTTAAATTTAAGCTATGTGCACATCGGTCTGCACATCGCTGTCGTAATATGAAATCAACACAAAAGTTATACTGTTGATTGAAACTATGTCCTTTATGCTAAAAATAAGCACAACTGATACATGTTTTGTTTTGTAAAAGAACATTAATAAGAATCGAAAGTTTTTATTTAAACGTAATGACAGTAGTGCATTCTGGCGAACGTGTTTTAGCAAACCCAATTTTTTTACTCAGCACTTAATTGTTTTTTTTGGTATCTATATATATATATAAACTCATATACACATTTCCGTGTGTGTGAATAAATAAAAAATGGCTTTTCATAACAACTTTGCTAATTTTACTGCGGTCGTAGCTGTTACTATGTCAGATATTTCAATTAGCACGGGGCCTCCAACTTGTTTCTTTTTATAGAGACTATACCAAATGTTCCTGAAGTGACATTACTCCTTGTGGATAAAGAACATTAATAAGAACCAAAAAGTGTTATATATATTGAATAAATATTGTCGAAATGTANGAATGGAACAAATTGTCTACAGATTGTGTAACTGCTAGCAGCGTGAATATGTTTAAAAACAAGGTTGACACATATCTCAGGAGGGCGGGTTATAAGTAGATGAACATTGTTGGACTCTCGAAAAGCCAATGGCTTCCTTGTCCACTTGCCGTCTGGGCCTTTGGCTTGGATGGCAAATCTTGTTAAAATCTTGTTAAATCTGCTAATCATTTTATAGCAGCACCTACGCCATCTGCGGGTCCCTTGCCGTGGCCTGCCTCACTGAAGTTCCAGTACACCTCGTGAAAACCCATGTCGAATGGCACGTTTGCCAAAAGATGCACGTTGCCGCGACCCCTATATTGTGTAACCGGCCATACGGGATACGTGCGTTTAAGCTCCAGTAGAAATGGCTTCAAGTGTCGCCAGATGACCTTCGGGCCGTGCTCCATCGAGTCCGATAGATTACAGAACGACACTGCACGCTTTGAGTTCTCTGATGCTCCAATGTAGGTGACCCCTGCGTGGAGAGATACCGGACTGTGGCTTCCTCCAAAGTGTGCGGCCTGTACCTCAGCCAGTTCTAGACGCTCATGAAAAAAAGTATTCTACTATACATATAATCTGATATGACCTGCATGCAAATAATATTTACGTACGCATAGGAAAAATACGTGCATTTATACCTACACAAATTACTGTGATATGGGCCGAAGACGGAAATGTAGACACTTTTGTAGACAAATACCCATATATATATATATTCCTGCAATTTTTTTTATTTGAATAGTAAATCAATCTCGTGTCATGACCAGATAACCGCATATTGCTAATTTTGCTTGTGACGTAGCTGTTACTGTGTCACGTGTTTCAAACAGTTGCTCAGGACCGTAAACAACGCTTGCCTTTACATAGAGATAAATAATAAATTAACATCTTAACCACGTTGCTGAAGTTACAAGATTCCGTATGGGTCAAATGTACAATACTGTCGAAACTGAGCTGAACTGATTGTGGTTGTTCCGTTATTTTACTATGTCAGGTATTTCAAAAATGTGGACGGGACCCCCTGACTGTTTTGCCTGGGGGTCTAATATAGTTCAAACAACCTTTAAAATTTAAAGTTTCATTAGTTTCATTTCAGGATAATCGGCAACATTAAAGGGTTTATACACAAGGTTATTATATTTCATTATTAAATTTGCAATTTTATGCAATTTATTTTAAGCTACACATACCATGTTTAATAAAATCAAATCGTGAACTGTATAAGGCGCCATTGCAGCAGTCGTTGTTCATGGCGTCTTACATAATGTTTTTTTAACAGGCGAGTCTTAACATGTTTTCACAACGCATACATTACGTATGTTATTTTCGTACTTCGTTGCTTTAGTTACTTTACAAGATTGGTGATAACTTGTATGCATGAGGTAGCCCGACAGAATCACAAAGTTGTGTTCATGAGGTAGCCCGGTAGAATCACAAATCATTGTATATTTCGTACCGCTTCAACACTGGTTGTTTGTCATATATCCTGCAGGACGCACCAACTACAGAGCAATCTGAAAGTGAATTGACTTTGTATTTTGTTTTTAAACATTAAACTATCCCGCTTTATATGGATTCGTGAACAATGAAAATGCATCGACAGATATGTATTGACCAATGAACGATTGGTAATAAATGTTATGTTACCAAACAGATGGGGCAATCTCATTCAGTTTACATTCCTGGTCAAAATAATGTTGAATGTATCACAAAAAAGGAAGCGATAGTATAAGAGATACCTCATAGATGCCAGGCACATTGCTTCACTGCGCTCGGTAGTATGAGACTCGTTCGGTAGTATGAGACACGTTGTAGTGCCATAAAACAGACGAGGCCCAGGAAGCGTTTGAGTAGCACAAATCGAAATACTTGATTGCAACGAGCAACTTCCACATAAATGAGCCGACCACCGGGATGGTAGCCATTGACACGGAAGTTATGTTCCAACAGAAGCTCAACGGAAGGCGGATTTCTTGGCCATTCAGGGAGCATGACATTCGACACCGACACTTCAGGGAAGTTCGTCTGCCTACGAGAAGAGTTCGTGAACGTTTGGTTCGACAAACGGTGAGAAAATATTAGACGTATGTCAGCACGTGGACGAGATCGGCACAGATTTTCTGCAGCGATCGAGAAACGGGCAGCATCAGTCCGGAAATGTAGTCCAGCGTGACGAGCGAAACGAGAGATTCGGACTAGTTAATTGCAGCATTCATGCTTGCTGCAGTTGAGCCGAACGTTGATTACAGTCCTTTATTGAGAACCGCTCAGATCGTCGAACCGAGTCAACGGCTCCGTGGTTTGTTGTTCACTGTAAGCCATGGCAAGCTTGTGATGTGATGCGGAAGTAAACGGCTCTCCTTTCACCGACTGCGTTGTGGTGCCCTGACTAGTGGAATTCACCGGTCTCCGATGATCCGACCAATGACGGCGATCCTCATCAGTCAAAGAATTCAACAGAACACATGTTTAGAGACTACTGCAATTCCTTGCGGTACCACATGGCCAGTGGCGTATCTAGGATCTCGCAAAGGCGGAGGCCAAAGCCAGAGTAGGGCATGCCTGGTCACCCATGCTACCATGTAGCAGCGCAGCGGAAGCATACGGGGAAAATCAAAACAATAATTATTAAGCCAGGGGGGCATGCATGGCCCAATGCCCCCCCCCAAATACGCCACGGCATATTGCATTTTCCTAAGAGGTGTGCAAATATGTATTTTTGCAATTCTGAAAATAGAGTATATATTGTAATATTAAAACAATTATACGAAAATGTGTAATAGAATGTTCACATTCAACACGTGCACATTGTCTAAAATGCAGAAAAATAATATACACGATTCACTCGTATCTTACAGAACATGTTTTCTCTCTCAACCATCCACGTGCTGATGCAATGCTATCTATGCCGTATTTTATGGCTATCACATTAAAGGTAAGGACTGGCTGTATGAAGAAACTCTCTTGGTTGAGGGTGCTGTGAGTCAACTAATAGTAAAACATATATACATAATACATGTATAAATAACACGATAGTATAGATGTGAAGGGGGCGCCTCCCAGTACACAAAATTTGCACTGTCACGATATTCCGTCATGACCATTTACATGCCCGTTACGCACGAACATTCACACGACACAAGTAAACACAATATAACATATGCAAATTTGTAATGCAATCTGTTGTTTAGACACTGTTCTCAAAGCCTTTTATCTTTTAATAAAAATCACGCATAGATCACAACAATACACCAGGCTAGATAACGCTTGAACAATCAGTATAATTTACAACCTAGAATTTTTAAGTTCATAAAAACCTGGTGGTCCGCAGATATTATAAGTAAAAGTAAAATATTTTGATGAGGGATTTAGCTAGCTGTGTTTTGTATGCTTCCGTGTGTTCGCGTGCGTACAAATTTATGGGTGTGCGTGTGCGATGTGCGTGTGTCATGTGTGCATGAGCGGGCGCGAACGTGCGTGTGCATTAATGTATATATCTAAGTGTATGCACGCGCCAAGAATATGTTTTAAAATACAACAATTATTCTTTAATAATAAACACAGATGGGCAATAATAAAGATATGTTCAGTAACAGCTACAACATTAACTTATATATTTAGTATAATGACATACTTTCAGCAATGTTGCGTTGCACAGAAAGCGTTTTCCAGTATCTGATGTACATCTGGAGGTGTCTGCAGAAACCACATCGACATAAAAGTAATTGCTGTCATTGATGAAATAAACATAACTAGGCCAATAATGGCTCCATTGGCTCAACTGTCATTGGCTTGTCATTGAAAAAACCAAACTGAGCAAATGATGGGTGTCAATAATCAATAAGGTTTGTCATTGGCTCAACTAGAATTGGATTGTCATTTAACGAAACCTGACTAGGTAAATAATTTTGTCATTGGCTCAATCAGCAATGGTTTGCCAGTGAGAAAAAAGTAATTATAATTACTCATTTTATATAAGTAGGGATAACGTCTTGGATTGTTGACCTTCCTGATATTGCCACTGCCACAGGGTTTAATGTTAGCTTGCCATAGTTTTTAAGTATAACATTGTGATAGCTCTGTGTAATTTCTGATTTAGCTTTTATATATCAATGTCTACTTGGGTGAAAACACATGTGTCTTGGCATAGACAATATCAGGAATATGCTACAACTAACAAATGATATACGACAGATAGACCACATTGGCATAAACAAAATGTTCAGAAGATCGCTACAAGACGTGCGTGTGAAGAGAGGCGCTGACGTTGCTTCTGATCACCACCTTGTAACAGTCACGCTAAAACTCAAGCTAAGAAGAAATGGAGTAGAACAAGAAAGACGAAAGGCAAGATTAAATAAGAAGAAAACACTATAAAATTAACTTTAGAAAACAAACGGTGCTTCCACATTAATATGGCAAACCGTTTTTTCAAATTCAGGGGCTATACAACTATTTTTGTTAATCAATCGAACCCGCCCCCTGAAATCGAATGGTCCATCCTTAATCTACATATATACCCTGCATCCAAGACCCTCAATTATGCAGACATCAAAGAAGGTTGCATTGTCCGCTCAACCAATGGCAGCCTTCCCATCGCTAGACCCGCAACGTAGTAATTACATTTCAGCCAACCATTGAACGCGTCAATCGTGAAGTAGCCGATGATGGTCAAAGGAGATTAAACTTCAGACATTCGACCGGTGGAACCGCCCTACCCAGACCTACCTGTGGAAACTGGAAACTGGCAGATAGCAAAATATGGGATTGTGGTGGCAACAATACGAGTCAACATGGTTGACATCCATCGTGGAGTGCAAGGAAGAATCAGACAGCTGGAACCCGGTTCCATCTATGCTTACTACAAAAGACACAATGGTGACTTGGCAATAGTGCATGCCAGCAAAAAGCTACTAGTGAGTAGTTGCACGATGCTTCTTTTCATCATGAACTTGAGTTAGACGATGATGAACAAGAAAGCACGAACAACATAACTAAGCAGCAACCGCTCTATGAGACAAGATGGCCCAGTATTGCTAACGCTCTGTATAAATTCAAGTCTGCATTCACTGCTGTAGTCACTGCCCGGGAATATTTGGAAGAAGATGAGACGGCAAAGCCAGAAACTACTTATCCATCAAGTGGTATTTTGACTTAATAATAACGTTAGCGAACATTGATGTCCTCCAAAGTCTGCTTCCTCTGACCACTTTCCTGTAAGCCAACCAATGTGACGGAGGCAACCTTTATAATCACGCAGCTGCAGCAGGAGAGGGCCGGCCCAGAAGTATGGATTATTTTATAATGCTGTAGAGCTTTGATAATGCTGAAGAGCTAGCAGAAAAACTTGTGATTGGGGCGTGTGTTACAACCAGTAATGTAATAATCGACCGGTAATGTAATGAATCGACCGGTAATATAATAATCGACCGGTAATGTAATAACTCGACCGATAATGTAATAAAAACGATGAAGATGATTGTGATGATAATGATGATGATGAAGATGATAAATAGTAATGATGCTGCTGCTCCTCCTCCTCAACATCCTCATGTTCACCCTTATCATGGCTAGCCAAGCTGACACCCTCTCGACGTTCATTAAAGTATACTTAAAATAAGGCAGTGTAGCAGAGAAGACGAAAAGGAAGGGGTCCTGTTAAAAAATAAACGTTCATCGGAAATGTAAGGTATCATTTAAACAAGATAACTAGCTGATCGTCTCAAACAAATTAAGGGGTCACCTTAAAACATTAAAAGGTCACCTCATAAAAAGGGGTCTTCTCAAACAAGTTAAATAATAATTTCAAAAAATAGTAGTGTAGATTAAAAAGAACTGGCTGATCGTCTCAACGCATTCAGGGATCATCTTAAAACATTAAGGGGTTTTCCCATATAATAAAAAGGTATTCTCAAAAAAGCTAAGGTGTCATTTCACAGTATATATTAATTAAGAAGGAACTAACTGATCGTCTCAATAAATTAAAAGATCATCTTAAACATTAAAGGGTCATCTCATAAAAAGGGGTCTAGATTAATGGATCTTTTCAAAAATAGACGTGTTGATTAAAAACAACTGGCTGATCGTCTCAACACATTAAGGGATCATCTCAAAACATGACGTGGTCATTTAATAAAATAAGGGTTTTTTCTTTAAAAAAAAAACCGTTAAGGGGTAATTTCAAAAATATAAATATTCATTAAAAAGAACAAGCGCCATATGTCGGAAGTGTGGAAAACTAGTTGTAGAGATAAGCAGGAACTCGCTGCGTAGGTTTATCGACAACAATGGCGCGGCCAATAAAATATGGTTGCTGTGTGTTCAACAAGCTTTTCCTAATAAACCACTGACGTGATATTGTTAATTGTAGTTGCAAATGGCTAGTTTGCATTCATTCGTTTAGGTGCATAACCCCCCAGAACTGCCTTTTGTTTCCATTTAAGGGAAAATCAATAAGCATATAAAATTAAGGGGTACATTTAAAATTTACGACACTAAGAGGTAATCCCCACAACTAAATGGTCTCTTTAAATGAAAAAGCGATCACCTCAAAACATAAAATAAGTGGCTAATTTTTAGATTACCCTCTTTTTACATTTTTTAGATGACTCCTTAATGTTTTGATGGCCAACTTACCTTTTTCAGATAATGAGCTAGTTACTTTGTTAAATGACCCTTGCATTTTTTAATGATTCCTTTTAACTTATTTGACATAACCCCTTACATTTTCGATGTGGTGACCTCATAATTGTTTGATGACCCCTTAAGTTTGTGTTTTGTTATGAATCCTTACATGTTTAGATTTCCCTTAATTATATGAAGTCACCGCTTGGGAAAACTATTCATTTTATAAGATGACCCCTTAATTTATTTAACTTTTTCCGAGACGACCACTTGATTTGATGAGATGACCCCATAATGTTTTGAGATGATTAGCTCGTTTATTATTAAATGACCCCTTAATGACTCCTTTTAAAATTTTCTTTTAAATTGTTTTTGATGAAATCCCTTAACTTAAGTCATATTTTAAAATACTTTAGGCGCCCTTTAATCGTATAGATAAAAATTTTTTGCTGACTGAAATTCCCCTAACATTACTTTTCGAGATAACCCCTTAATTGGTTCAGCTGATCCCTTATTTTATTATTTTTGCGATTAACCTTAAGTTTCGAATATAATCTCACATTGTATTTTTTTATTTCCTCCGAGTTTTTGAGATGACCCCTTAATTTTATCAAATGATGATCAGGTATTTATTTTTAAGCATTTTTAATTATCCCTTAAATAATTGTTTGAGATGATCCCTTAATTGAGTGTAGATTACCTCTTTCATTTGTTGAGGTGACTCTTTTTAATGACGTCCATTCTTCCTTACCACTCTGTGTTGTTTGCCAACATGTCGTTACTGCCGTGCGTTACCTGGGAGGTTATATAAACGGGTGTCAGCATGGCTAGTCGTCATAAGGGTGAACATGAGGATGATGACGACGATGAGGATCAGGATGGCGAGGCTGAGGATGTCATTAATTGTCATCATTATCATATTCGTTTATCACCCTCATCATCACCTTCTTCATCATTATTATTAACATCATCATCATCATAATGATTAACATCATCATTTTTATTACATTACCGGTCGATTTATTACATTACCGGTATATTATTACATTATCGGTCGATGTATTACATTTATTACTTTACCGGTCGATTTTTACATTACTGCTTGTAATAGGCGCGCAAGCCGCGCGGTGCTGGTAGAAGGAGGCAACGTGAGAACGTTGTGCTTCCCTGGCGACAAGCCCAACCAGTGTTTGACGAGGGCAATGTATATGGCGTTCGTGGATCACGTGCTGCATGAAACACATCGAGTAACGCAGGATCGCTATGTGGTCCCGTACCTCACACCGCAACAGCGGCTGCTACAGCAGAACGGTCATTCACTGTCATGCGACGCTTCAAAATCAAAACTAAGACGTTTCATGATGACAATTTAATGACCGCTTTTCAGGATTGGTCATTATGCGTGCCCTCAACGACAAGACGTTGGATGCAGAACGCACCATCCACCAGTTGAGTTGTCAAGATAACAAGCGTTTAGCCCTAATATCCCGGGAGGATGTTAAGATCAGCTCGGATCTTAACCAAGACCAACAACGAGAATTAAGAGACTTGTTGAGAGAATACAGCGATGTATTGACAGATGTTCCAGGAAAGACGGACCTAGTAGAATGTGCTATTGAACTGACGGACGACGTCCCTTTCAGAGTCAGAGCCTACCCAGTGCCATATGCTTTGAAAAAAGAGATGGATAAAGAAGTCAGTGAGATGCTAAATGCAGATATCATAGAGCCGTCTATATCTGACTATGCAAGCTCTCCTGTTGTAGTGAGGAAACCGGACGGGTCAGTTAGATACTGCATCGATTTTCGCAGACTAAATGCGAAAACTGTGGTTGACGCCGAACCTATACCGAATCAAGAAGTCATTCTGAATAAGATGGGAGATGACAATTTCATTTCTCGCATTGATTTGACGAAAGGGTTTTGGCAAGTACCTTACGAGGATCGCAAATATACAGCGTTTCCTACATGCCACTTGGTCTCGTGAATGCCCTAGCGATATTTTGTAGAATGGTCCGGAAATTGTTACATGACGTTCCTAATGTTGATTCGTACGTGGATGACATAGTACCCCATACAGTGACATGGGATGACCACATAAGTGCCATACGACAAGTGCTTGAGAGGTTACGACGAAACGGGTTGACTTCCAAACCGTGTAAGTGTGAAATTGGACATGCTGAACTTGACCTGTTAGGACATGTAGTGGGAGGTGGGTCCATAAAACCACAGGATAAGAAGCTAGAAAAGATTCTAGGCACGAGAAGGCCAGAAACCAAAAAGGAACTCAGGTCGTTTCTGGGCACAATTGGGTATTATCAAAAGTTCATTGATAACTACACCAATAAGGCAAAGCCACTGACAGATCGACTGAAGAAAGGAGAACCTAGTCAAATTAGATGGGACGATGAATCTAGCGGGGCTGTGGAAGCCTTAAAGAGAGAACTGACCCAAAAGCCAATCCTTAAACTACCGAACTTCCGAAAGCAGTTTGTGTTGCGTACGGATGCGTCAGATGGAGGTTTGGGGGCTGTACTATTACAGGAACATGACGGTATGAATATGCCAGTAATGTATGTTAGTAGAAAGCTCAGTGAGGCAGAGACTCGCTATTCAAAAATTGAACGCGAGTGTTTGGGGTTGTTTTGGGGCAACTAAACGGTTACACGTTTACTTGTACGGTACGGAATTCATCCTAGAGACAGATCATCAGCCTTTAGCTTTCATGAATCGTGCTAATATAAGTAATGATCGTGTCATGCGCTGGGCTCTACACATGCAAATGTACCGTTATCGAGTACGCATTGTTAAGGGCACGGATAACACAACTGCAGACTTCCTAAGTCGCTGCGGTTTGTAAGAAACCCCGTTTGATGTAATAGTCATGTTAATCATAAATGTATTATCTTGTGAGGGGGCAGTTGTACACTATCTTGCGTAACAAGGTTTCTATAGTTATTGTCGAGCTAGGCTAGGCATGCAGTAGTCCTAGCAATGGGCATTATGTTAGGTAATAGGCCGATAATGTTTACTGAAACGTATTGTTGACTGGTAGACTATATATATACGCTGGGGACTGTTCTAACCGGGGTCGATCGATTGTAGTTCGCGAGGAGGCGGCTGCAATAGTTAAGAGACGGCCGATCGATTGTAGTTCGCGAGGAGGCGGCTGCAATAGTTGAAGAGACGGTCGTCGATTGTAGTTCGCGAGAAGGCGGCTGCAATAGTTAAGGGACGGACAGAGATAAGTTGTGAGAAGACAACTATTCTGCAATACTGAAATTATGGGTCAGTAAAAGCTGCATGACGCAACACAATTTGAACAATGCCAGAAGCGACTGGCGTAAGTATTATCTATTACGTTGTTAGCTGGTAATATGTGTGTATATAGTTAGATATGTTCGAATGTCCTATGTGTTAATACATGTTATGAAGGAGAAGAGTCATCTACGGTAAATATGGTTTTTAGAATTAAGTCATTATTTGCCTAAAGCGTAACGGCCATTGTTGGCATAGAGCTTGTCGGGTGACACGCCCTGTATTCGTAATTCGTATAATTGAATTGGTAAACAGATATGATTATCATTGCGTTGTTATTCATGTGTATATGGTAATTATTTAATGTCAGCGTGGTGATTTGGTTAAATTGTACCATACAGAACCAGCTTGGGATATAACGACTGGCAACCAGCTTGGGATATAACGACTGGCAACCAGCTTGGGATATAACGACTGGCAACCAGCGTCGGCTGTTTAGCCGAGAGACTTACACACAGCAGAGGGCGAGCTGGAGCGTCGCGTGAGAGCGTGGTCGGTTCAGCGACAGGAAAAGATGGACTGTCTGGGAACCAGTGACACAAGTAGTGTGTGGACGATATTCAAGTGATAGGTGAATCGTTATCGAGCGACAGGTGAACTGCGTTCGAGCGATAATGTGAATCGTTTTCATTGTTAATCCATTTTCGTTAAGTTATACTCGCAGTGTAGCGAGGCGTTGGTTATTATTTATTTTCTTTGTTTTGATGATAATGAAATTGAATATGTATGTGATGTATACGATATACATTCAGTAAATTAAACACGTTAACTGGCTATTATAATCCGATGGTATTAATTATTACACGACCATTGCGCGACAGTGTCACAGAAGGAGAGGGCTAGTAACTGAACCGTTGTTGTAAATAAGATAGTCTCATAAACACTTACCCAAGTATTATCACTACTTATCTCTTCCTTGGTTTACGACTAATTCACTAGCTGTTATAATCAATCGTGCTATTATGTAGAAAATGGGTCATTGAAGCATGTGAACAATCTTAATAAACTGCAAAATCGGAGCACATTAAAAGTCCTTATTATACGTGTGGGATATACTGAAGGTTCACATCCACGTTTTACAAGGGATATGGGTTAAGTTGTAGTCATGGTTTTTTTCCATTACCACAGGGGCTTTCTTTTTGTTTTATTTCGACTTCAAATTGCACAAGATTGCACATTATTACAAGTTTTTAATTGCACTCCAGATCCCCTTAGATGTGTGTTTCATGTTTATTTATACCTAGCTACGCCCCTGACATGGATCACATTCCCATATGGGTAATTTTTACCATTATGGTATATTGACCCCTATCTGACACAGTGGCAGTTTTATCTCTGAGTATTGCCTGTGTCATCTGATGGTTTAATTAGCATCATACATTAAGCAACACCAGAGTCTGAACTTTGAACATGATACAAGCATGCTGAGTTTCAAAAGTTCAGTAACGCAGCGACGTTTGATCGGGCAAGTGCAACACCGAAATAGCTTGCCCATGCGTAAATTCTTCATGACTGTTTGACATTTTACGGACTGTAACTCTATTAATCAGAATTCATGTCAGGCTCTGACATATATTGGGTACGTAGCTATAACCTTTCCCGACTCTTACATGTACACGGAATTGCCACAGGAAAATAGCGTTTTTATCAGCAATTATCCAATAATTTTACAATAATTCCAGAAAGGGGCAGCCTCACGCGTCACACTAGTGTGTGCCGGGTTTACAGTTTGTATGATCTTAATACATTCATTAAAGCAGCATACAATCACACTATTCATGAATGTATTCTTAATTAATCTTAATCTAATGTATTCCATTAAAGGGAAACAAAAGTCAAGGTTTTGGCTCAATGCCCCTATAAGAGTTACTAAATCATAGTCATTTGCAACTACAATTAAGAATATCACCCCAGTGGTTTACTAGCAAAAGTTTGTTGAAAACACAACATTTTACAACTATACTACGGGTGTCGTAGTATAGCAATATTCGCTCGCCAAATGAAAATATATGTGTAAGTACCTATTCCTGTACTAACCAATGGGACATGGCCATCTGTTTGCGTCCAAGCTAAAATTATATAATATTTTGGCCTTTGTTTACTAACCTAGTCCTCTTCCTGACTAAATATCACGTTTATTTGAGACTGCGTTGTTTCTGTGTATGCTGGCCTCACTTTATACGGCACAAGTAGTCTAGGTTACCCGATTTCATTGAACTGCGCATGCGCTTATCGGTCGCGCTTGTTAACATGTAAGCCCTCAGTCAACCGGAAAAATGACCGGAATCTCCCAATTTTAGAACACATTCTGAGTAAACCACTGGTGTGGTATTCTTGATTTTAGTTGCATGTGGTTAGTTTTTTTATTATCTGTTTTAAGTGTCATGATTTTTGTTTCGCAAAATAATACAACCCATCAGTAAACAAGCCTTTCCTACCACCTTCTTTTATATCCTAAATTTGACAGATATATGATGTCAGTGGTTTAGCCCCATTACTTGTTCTGTTGATCTTAATTCCTTAAGTAATCTTCTGAATTATGTCCTCTGTTTCTTACATGTTGTGGCCCATATGGGATGCGGACTGCATTATCGGCGAAGTCGATGTTCTCAAGAAATGAAAACATTCTCCATCTGATTCCACTTATTGGTCCTCCTATTGTCTTCTTCACAATGCAGTCTATGACAAGGTTGAATAAAACTGCCGACGTCACGCAACCTAGCTTGACTCCGGACTACCTTGAATGTAATATCTGATTTTCTGATGACGCATGCATAGTTCTCACAAAACACATTGATGTGGTTCGCAATATATGACGGGATTCCATATGTGCAAAATATCTTTGTGGATGCAGTCGAAGGCTTTTTCGAAGTCTATGAACTTGATGCATGCACAGTTCTCTCTGCTACTGTGATGTTTATGAGAGTGAAAATGTAGTGTGCCTCACCAGTTGTTATAGTTGGTGACGTCACTTTTCATATGACTGTTTTACAATGTTTCCTTTGCACCAATCATCAGGAATGTTTGTTTCCGTCCATACCACGACCTGCTTTGACATATGCCCCGGTAAAATGTCGGAATGTTTTGAGATGGCACCTGGCAATGTCTTTACCGTCCAACATAAGACTTGATGAATCAAAATTATCTGAACTGAGGTTACTACTTTAATATATCTGATGACTTGGTATCTTGATGTAATTTCAGATGCAGTTCCCGTATTTAAGAACAACATCACAAACAATGAAGCGGTAGAAGGAGACTACGTCGAGTACAGCTGTGAGGTGACGTACAAGGGAAAGTGGGCCCCAGTGATGGAGTGGAAGAACGGTAGAACAGTGCTACAAGCCAATGATGAATCCAAGGATGACTCAACAGGGAAGACAGTGAAGTATACATGTCACTGAGTTGACACCAGAAGACAATGGACAGATCTTCACTTGTCGGACGTACTTTGATCAACTAATGCCCGAGCCAGTAAACGGCAAAGCAGACAACGTGCTTACTAAGTACACATCGCCACCGCTTACTGTTTATTGTAAGTACTGATTTCACCATAGTTGTCAATAAGTTAATATATGTTCATAGTGCTTGATTTTAAATCTGTTTAAACTGCTGCTAAATTATGTNACAATACATAAAATACAAAAATATTATAATATACTTGTACATAATATCAATGTGTTATATTGCATGGTGGTCACATGGCTCATTGCCGTCTTCCTGTGACCCCATTGAAACTAATTATCATTACTCAAGGCATTTGACAACACATCGAGGAAGTTTGTTCTATTTTAATAGTTATATAATGTGAATGCCTGAATCCAAACACGCATTGACATATAAGCTTACTAGCCGAAACAAGATAATTCCACGATTCCATGTGGTTAGAACTGTTTCAAATAGTTCTAGTTGCATTCCGTACATCAAGGGTTTAAATAGTGCACTGAATGAGGGTATTTACCTAAGTAATGTTTAGATAACATGTGTTTAAACTTTGACCTATGTTTGATATTCTGTATCTTATTACCTATTATGTTCCACATTTTTGTAAAATTATGTTTAGGCAACATAGACGAAAACTATGTTCTAGTTCTCTCTTTCACAAGAAGGTTGTGTTGTCTAGTGTTTCTGTTACTTTCATCTAAATTCTATATGGGTATGTAATTTTTAAATGTAAATGCAATATGCTATGGTGAAAGTCATACATAATTAGTGAGACATGCAACTTATATACATCTACGATTTTAAGTATATTTTGAGATTTAAATATGGGATCAGTGTGACTTCTATATCCCTTATTGTTAATTATTTGTATGGCGTGTTTTTGTCAAGTTACTAACTTTCTTATAGTTTTCCATTGTCCATGCTTATATGACTATGGATTAGAGTATAATACAGTGATTTTAATGCTTTGTTTGGTATGATATGTTTCACTTTATTAATTGCAAAAGGTGCTCTAGATTTTTGGAACTGATTTTGTTTATATGTTCTTCCCATGTTAAATGTGTGTCTAAATGGGGTCCTAGAAATTTCACAGATCCTTCGTTGTTCTTGCCAACCGGGATAGTGGTGTCATTGTTTATTTTAATACTGTTGTTTTCATTGCTTTTGATGTTTACAGAGCTAAAATGTTGTCTTTTTGACATTTATAGATAATTTATTTGCACAAAACCATATATATACATACATACGTATGTATGTATGTATATATAT